>JAPYZS010001717.1:0-12919 GCA_030522925.1 Trissolcus japonicus | reverse complement strand
AATTCCACACACCAATTCTCTAAGTGCCATCTGGAATCCGAATACGTGATGTGGAATCCAAAAATGAAATTACTTTCAATCAAGGAATAACAAAAGATTATACAATTTTAGGAAAAATCCATCACGAAGATGGAAAAGTTTCATACTTCCACTTTAAATTCAACAGTTGTCATGAAAGCAATAATATATACAGAGTAGGGGATCCATTGGCCGTATTGAGTGACACCTCAAGTTTTAATCATTCTACTACACACCAAATTAGCCGACAACAATTTATCCTGCTTAACTGTGTATTTGTAATTTTTTGCTTCCCCATCCTGAAAACAATTTCATTTCACTGTATCATCCAGCCTCTTTTGCCTCACAAATGTAATCGATACAATTGACTAGTACTATAATTAGGTGCCAATTTTTGATTGTTCACAGACATAATCAACGACGCGGTATTCGACGAGGACCACGATGAGATGGTTGTGGTTAAGAACATTGATATGTTCTCAATGTGCGAACACCATTTGGTGCCATTCTACGGGCACGTGTCGATTGGCTACCTGCCGTGCAAAAAGATCCTCGGTCTGAGCAAATTGGCCAGGTGATTATTCGTAATCGAATAGTTTTAAATTTCGTATGGATTATTTTTTCAGTCTTATAAGTTTCAATTTCAACCTATAGTTTGAAATATAATTTCATTAATAATTTTCGCCTGACAAAACTTTTAAAATAATTTGATGCAATTTTTGCACAGAAAATTTTTTTATGCAAAATAAAAAAAATTCGAATCATTTTACAAATCACAATTCCAGTTATTCAATATCAGATTTATAAAAAAATGCATGACTTGAATATCTATATCTATGCACGTCTATGTATAATGCCAAGTTGTATTAATTTGATTAAATATCTCTATTTTCGTTTCAATGTTTTGCAAACTTAGAGACAATAACTAAAAGGTCAATTTCCCATAATAATTCATTTGATTCTGACACTTTTTCACAAATCATTAGAACCTTAATTGGCGCCGTTTATTGAGTACTGAAAATATGCTATTTCGTCATTTGTTAGATTGCATTACTGTCTTCATTGACACAATAATAAATAAATACATAAAAGAAGAAACGAAAAAAAAAAAATGATGAAAAATCTAAGAAGGCAGTTCGACAAGTACTTTCACGTTCGTTAAATACCATCCTGTTTGTAAATTAACGAAAACATTAATCGGATAAAAATACAGTATACGCAATTATTTATCAATGTAAACGGAAACCGTGTTCGCGCGTGGCAAGGTCGCCTCCGCTCCAATCGGCGAATCAATCTTAATATGTCGAATTCAGTTTTGTCACTGACGCCTCGCTTGTTTTGTTCGCAGGATCGTCGAGATTTACAGCCGACGACTTCAAGTTCAAGAACGTCTCACCAAGCAGATTGCGGTTGCTGTAACCAAAGCCGTACAGCCTGCAGGAGTCGCCGTCGTGGTCGAGGGAGTGTAAGTTAATACCCGATTCGGCACCTCTTTTTTAAACTGAAAATTCAGATCATGTTATTACTCAACTGTTTAACACAAATCATATTACTACCGGTCTTGTAACTTGAGTTCTATGGGAGTTAAGTATTTTTACATACCTTTAACGAATTAACAATACGTATATTTATCACCAGACGTTAGTCTGGTGATGAAACAATGGTTTTTTGTTTTGTTGAAAATATAATTTTTTGCACTATCAGACAAGAAGAGACAAAAATTTGTAACTGCTCCATCGAACGATTACATAAAAATCGTCTAGTTTTTTTCTTAAAAGCATAACGAAGCATTTAACCTTGTGTCAGTTAACATCTGAAGCGTGTCAGTCGAAAGTTAATATCATCTTGACAGAGTTAGGAATTGTTTACCCTCTCCTTCAATTTACAATTCACAACCTTAATTCAGGTCATTTTTTCCTCACCATCTATGAGATATAAAATTCTCCGCTAGTAAAACTTGCGGCTCTAAAAAATTTAGAAAAAAAAAAAAAACAAAAAAAACAATTCAATCGAACTGCCAAAACCTGGTGATATTTTTCTTTGACGCATTCTCTGTTACGAAACGCGACTGCTTTTTTGCATTCTGAAATGGTCTAGCCAATTTGTGAAATTTATAATCGAATCAAGTAACAAACTTGTTTTCTCTATTTTTCACAGGCACATGTGTATGGTAATGCGCGGCGTACAAAAAATCAACAGCAAAACCGTCACGTCGACCATGCTGGGCGTGTTTCGCGACGACCCGAAGACGCGCGAGGAGTTCTTAAATCTGGTGCACAAAAAGTAGGGCTCCGTCAAGAACAACGATCCTCGCACCGAAACATCTACTTATTTATTGTTACGTAATCCCTTTTTATTGCTCCTCTTTTTTGCATTTATCTACCCGCACACACCTATTATTACACATGGAATAGCAAAATTGGTTTTCATTTAAATAAAAAAAAAAATCGTCGATTTTTGATTATCGTTTTTTGTTATGAAAAAAAATAACTTGATCAACGACGGACCGTTACAACCAGATGTAAAATAATGCGATGCCTTATTAGCCAGAATTACGATATGAAGTGATATTAAAACGGACACATCAAAATGTTAAAAAAAAAATACAAAATAAAAAAACAAAGGCGCGGAGCCTTGTCTGCTGATCGAACGACATTTGGGACAATATTTCTGGTGCTCTGAGCTTTGTCGCAGGGCACGATTTGTTATAATGAAAAATAATCTTCGCTTCTTACAAATAAGCAAACACCTTAGAAAGTATTGTTGCAAAAGTAACATCAACTGAAAGACAACAAGGAAGATAAAAAACCGTAAGTAATGAGCAAACGCGTATTACGAAGAACAATAACAAAAATAACGTTGTACCTTTGTAATACAAATATAAACTATTTTTTGAATGTTGTACATTTATACATGAAGTATTTTGAGTTCATCAAACTCTGCAGCCAAAGAGTTTGATGAAAGAGACTCGCAAGTTTTTGTAGTTAAACGTAAATGAACAGTTTTCGTGGGCCAGCGGACGTTTCGACTCAGCCATTCGGAGCGCCTGCGATGTATCAAACCGAGAATTGTCGTTACGATACTGCGCGACCAACATTCCTGTCCCCAAGCGTTTGCTAAACAATTGTCATTGTCTGACAACTTGTTTCTCCGATGAAAACTTTAGTACAGTAAAACCTTTAACGAAAAAGAAAATAAATAAAATGAAATAACAAATTAAATGTGGATGAAAAAATATTTGCAAAAATTTGGGAAAAGAAGTTTGAATCGAGATTCGTGGACTCGCACAGCCGGCAATCATGTTGAAATGAGTATACAAAATGTATTACAGTTGATAGATTAAGAATTTTACGAAAGTTCTACAAATAAAAGCTATCATTTTGTTAAATGTACCGTAACAAGCTGGTCTTTTCTTTGCCCTACCCTCGACTGAATTTGTACATTCTCTTTTTCCAGTTTGATCGAGTCTGACTGAACAAATATTGAAACAATTTTTTTTTCCAAGATTTCCCCTTTTCAGCAATGTGAAGGTCTCTCGTTGAGCAGCAATAGACTCTGAGCAAGCGACCGTTTGCGGTTCTTCGCAGAGGGACAGTTTGCATTTGTGCAAATTTTCTTTCCGTGGCTCTTTTTCACTGTCTGCGACTCAGAATAGTTGGACATGTTAGACCCGTTGAAATTGTCTGTCATTCGTGCCGCACAGGGAACTATTGGTTCTCTGAAAAAAAGAGAAAATTATGAATAAAAATATCGAATGTTTTTTTAATACAAAAAATGTCTTTGTGATTGAAGTTTGTTTAGAGATTGAAAAATGCTCGAGTCACGCTACTATTTGAAAGTCAAAATATGACAATCACTTTGTTCTCATTTCAAGAGTTTGAAGTGAAAAGTTTTGACTCGACGGAATAACAATTAAAAATTAATTATTTTATTTAACAATTAAAATTATTTCTAGTTTTTATTTATTTAATTATTTAATTAATTAAATTATTTAATTTCAAGAACAAAACAGCACGTAACAATCAATTTTTGTACGAGCCTGAAGGTTGTGGAATCACATTAAGTTATGTAAAATTATATCAGTTGTTTGTGAAAGAACGTTCCGAGAATTGTTATAATGACTGAAATCATTAAATGACAAATCATTCCTCAGTGGAGATGTTTGCAACTACTGATTGATATTTAACTACCGTGACATTTAATAATTCAAAATTTAATTGTGTTTTCAACTTTAAAATAAATAATATCGTTATCGATGGAGATTTGACATTATTTCAAGTTTGATTTTCGTCCATCACTTAATGCAAATTTAATAACAATGATGCTTCTGAAAGAATGATCAAAATAATTACATCAAAGATGAGGATTGTCCGCAAGGATCGTAACAAGTTGCGGGTGGGTTTCTCATGACCTTCAGAGCTTCGACGTTCAAGGATGAGACGCCTTTGAGGATCGCTCTTTGCACTGCATTTTCATATTCTGTTCTCTCTTTTATCAATCTTTCGTTTTCCTTCCTTAGACATTCCACTTCCTTTTGTAACTGAATAGAAACAAAATAAAAAATTGAAATATTTAATAATGTGATCCAAATACACTTTGACGAAACAAATTTATCATTTTATTTTTCTACCTCCATTTCTCGTTGACTTTGAGAATGTTCAGTCTCGCGTAAAATTCTATTATCAATTCTGGATGACCCTCGAGATACGCCATGGGTTTCGCTACTCGGTGAATCTCGAGAACATTCTTCGCCGGAATCTCTCATCCTTCGAGCCGACGGTGTCAGATCACTTGATTGGTCGCGTCCTAACTCTGCGCCTTCATCGCTTGCTTTTGTATATGTCTGATCCTCGCCTTTTTTATCCTTGACAGAAAAGTACAAAATTGAAAAAAAAAAATATTAAAAAATGATGCAGACAACCACCTTTGATTTGGCAGCAGCTTCTGCGGCTGCAAGCTGTGTTCGGAGAGCCTCCATGTCATTTTCACAATTCGCTAAAGAGTCCATTTTCGTTTTGAATTCAATCTGGAGGGTTCTGGTTTCAGCCAGGGTTTTTTCAAGCTTGTCTTCGGTGCTGTTTACCCACTTTCGGATCCGAGCAATTACGTCCACGAACATCAACTGCAAAAGAACAATCATGGAATTCGAACGAACAATCACTTTTGATGGCTAAAAGAGAGTTTTCATAATACGCCTGGCTAAGTTATATATTATCATTATTATTATTATTATTATAAAAGTTGCATCCGAAGAATACTTTTAAGGAGCTTGGAAGCATCCACCTTTATTTCGTGCTCGATATTGTCTCCCAATCCAGCCAGAGCCTCGCAAGCCTCGTGCAAATTTTTCTGAACGTATTCTATCAACTCGTCAACATTTTTGTCCCTATAAACAATTTTGTATATTTTTATTTATATTTTTTAAAAATTTCTTTACTTATCTTATATAGAGGCGTTTAATTATTTTTAAAAAAAATTTATTATTTACGTTTGTTTTAAATATTTTTTGCTTACCCTGTTAAAACAGCTTCCAATGAGGGAAACTTTCTAATGTCTTCATCTTCCGCTTCAGCGTTCATCTCAGCCGCCATATTTTCTTCGCCCTCCGAAGGTTCTTTGTTGGTTTCAATCGCGGATTTGATTTCCACCTCTGATTTGATTTCAGACTTGATTTCTTGTTCATCGTTCTCGTCATTTTTTTGCGATTCCTCTGCGGTTCCTGGCGAATCCGCTCCTCCAGCTAGACGGCTTACATTTGTTGAACTCATTTTGTATATTTGTCGACTGGACTTGTTTCCTCGCGTTGTTAAACTAATTCCTGCATTTTTTTCAATTTTTGAATTACTGATGGCAGTTAAAAATATAATAAATAATATTTAGTGAAATGTCCAATCAAAAGTAAATATCACCATTTTTCTGGGCATGATTTATGGAACGAGGCATTTTGGAAACGGACAATAAATCTTGTCACGAATTGTGTCATTTAATTTTGTTTACACAAACAATTGTTTCCTGCTGCTACTTTTTCTTGCAACTTGACAATTTTTAGCGTTGCTTTTCAATCCAAAAATCCAATCTTCTTCCTGTTTTAAATGTCGAGTTTACAAAATTCCCAACCAAGCAACTGTCTCCATAAAAAAAATCTCAAACGATGTTACTTTGTTTTTAGAATTTTTCGATTTTTAATTAAGAAAAATATTCAAACCGAATTTTTTCACTCGAATTATACAAAAATTTGTTTTGAAAATAAAACCTGATACATTTAACTTTTGCATTTCGAATTTCCCGCTCCTAAGAAAAATCGATAAAAACGGACATTTTCAGATAAATAATAGTGAAAAATAACTTCAAAACTTAAAAAGCTGTTAATGAATAAAATTGGTTTAAATTACATTACGATTTATTTTATACGAATTTTAGAATTCGTAATATTGTAAACAATATTTACAGAGCGATGAACATAACCTGAAAACCTAGCCGCGGGCGGTTGTTTACCTTGTTTACATTGTTCCGAGTTCCATCGCCTCTAAAACGATGTCCAGTGGATCTTCACGGATCACCGGCTACTGTAACCTTCACGAGTACTTGAAATCGAGACCTCCAGAGATACTGAACAAATTGTACCACAATCCACCTATTTGTTTGGCTGTTTATCGAGAGTTACCGGTTATAGCAAGGTTAAGTCAAACAAAAATAATTATTTATTCTTTTTCAGTCTATTCATTTATTAAACAACTTAGTTTGCAACACAGTGACAACACAGTTCATCATTTTAACTTCTCCCAGTTTCTTTTCCACTTGTTTATCGATGATAATAAATTATATTTGTTCACCAAAAAGTCACTTCCAAATATCAACATTATTATTTTTATTTTTTTAAGATTAGACAGATTAAATTTCCAAAATTCGTACGTAGATTAGGTTTAAAAATGTATGTTTATTTTTCCAGGCATTATGTGATGCGTTTACTCTTTGTTGAGCAGCCCGTGCCTCAGGCTGTGATTGCATCCTGGTGTTCTAAATTACATGCAGACGAACACGAGCATGTTGTTCGAGTTTTACACGAACTTAATGTGTGGAAGGAGACGGCAATCCCTGGTGGAATGCCAGGATGGGTTTTGAACAGCACGTTCAAGAAACACTTGAAAATAGCTCTACTGGGAGGCGGTCGATCTTGGACAATGTCAAATCAATTGGAAACCGATAGCAAACCGCGAGATGTTGCATTTTTAGATTCGTACGCTTTAGAGAGGTGGGAGTGTGTTTTGCATTACTTGGCTGGTTCGCAACAGCAAGAGGGTAAAATTTCAACATATTTTTAAATAAATGATAGATTTTATTTTGATGACGATTTTGTATTTTATTTTTTATTCTTTTCAGGGATATCAATTGATGCAGTAAGAATCATGTTACATGCAGGGCTGATGAAAGTTGATGAAGTGGATGGTAGTCCGGTCATAACCCAAGCTGGTTTTCAATTTTTACTTCTGGATACTTCAGCACAGGTAAATCTTGTGCAAAAATCTTGGGCAAAAAATCATAACATGTCGCTTCAAAGTTGTTCTTAATGTTCTCACAATCTTAGGTATGGTACTTCATCCTGCAGTATCTAGATACCATAGAAGCAAAGGGGCTCGATTTGGTTGAATGCTTGACGTTTTTGTTTCAACTCAATTTCTCTACTCTTGGTAAAGATTACAGCACAGAAGGAATGTCTGAAGGACTACTCACGTTTTTACAACATTTGAGAGAGTTCGGTCTAGTTTACCAAAGGAAACGTAAAGCTGGAAGGTCGCTAGATGAATTTTGATTTTTCTGAATTTATTTCAGTGAACTCACAAATGTTTTTGCTTGATCAAAAAAATAAATGAAAATATTTGAACTTTCAGATTTTATCCGACAAGACTCGCTTTAAACATAGCGACTGGACAGAACAAGCCCCTTTCACGGGACGTGGAAAAAGATAGATACATCATTGCAGAGACAAACTTTCGAGTTTACGCTTATACAAATTCGAATCTACAGGTCGCGTTGCTTGGATTGTTCTGTGAAATTATTTCAAGGTCAGTCGCAAATTTTACCAACTATTCACTTTTAACATTTTGTTATGTGTGTCTCTGAGAGTACTTTTAAATCTCAAATAGCTGTAAGTTTAATCGATAAAAGGCTGCGATAAATGTGATTTATTTTATAAATAAATAAATATTTAATGAAATATTTCCAAAAATTCTAACTGTATTTTTTATTTATAGACTTCCAAGTATGGTTTGCGCAATCATAACTAGAGATTCTGTACGACAGGCTTTAAAAAGTGGAATAACAGCAGCACAAATTATTGGGTAATTAAATGCAAAAATTTTGAATGAAGAATTGTTCGCTTAGAAGATAAAATGTTGCGAAAATTGTATGAATGTGTATTTGCACAGCTACTTGCAACAACACGCTCACCCGAAACTTATTGAAGCCGGGCCGCCCATACTACCACCTACAATAGTTGATCAAATTAAACTCTGGGAAATCGAGAGGGACCGGATAGTCTTCACTGATGGCGTGTTGTACAGCCAATTCTTGTCGCAAGTTGAGTTTGAGACTCTGCGCGATCATGCTATTGCAACTGGAATTCTTATCTGGCACAACGATAGGTATTTGAATAAACAGTCTTTGTTACTGTTTCTCAAAAAATTATATTCCTTCACAAAAAATTTTCATTTCACATTCTTCTTTTATTGTAGAAAACGCACGATAGTTGTCACAAAGGCGGGACACGACGAGGTGAAGAAATTCTGGAAAGGGCGTACTTCCAAATAATACTAATTTTAATGCAGATCGTCGCACTGTGGATCAATCTTGTACATAATGTTTTGTAAAACTTTTCTATAGTAAAAATAATTTACAAAATGTCGTTTCGTTGAGAAATAAAACATCGTTTTTAATCGTCAAAACTAATCCTAAGTTTCATTTCGTTAGACAAAAATTCATTAAAATAAAGAAAGGTTCTTTGCCTGAGAATAATCGAAATTATCACAATGATTGTTTTAAGAACCTAACGGAAATTCAAGTGACGATGCTTGAAAACTAATATTTTGAATGGCGATTTAACGTTGAGGTGCAGCTTTTGGTTTTGGCATTTTGTTGAGTAGTGCTTGGATCTCCTTTTTCTCGTCGTAAGTTTTCCACAGGTCATACAAATTGATTATGTACCGAGCTATCTCCTGAATCTTTTCCATGTCGGCATTCAGTTCTGCGAACCACGACTTGAGATCTTTTTGCAGGATCACACATGCTATTTGTAAGCACCCTAAAATATAAAATAAACAAAACGATTCAAATGTTTTTGAAATTTTAAGAGAGACAATATAACGTGATATTTTAAAAAAAAAATATTAAGTTGAATAAAATTGGTTACAAAATAGTACCAATAGCTATTTGATATGGCGGATAAAGCAGGCACACGTCAGTCCGCAAACTATCGTTGATGATACGCCAGGCGAGCGGAAGTAGTTGATCATCAGCTCCAACATCTTGAATCAGAGTCAGCAGCGGGCGATAAGGTTGATATACAATCAAGCAACAGTCTAAATGTTCCAAGAGGTAGAATTCGCACTCCAAAATGTGGTTTGTTCGGTATGGAAATTCTTGTGAATAGGCATAGTTGAATTTGTTCTTCACTGAAAATACAAATATTAAATTTTTTATAATAAAATTGTTAAATAAGTTAAAAATATTACTTTCATGAAAACATTTTTATAAAAATTGAAATATAACAAATATTAAAAGGAATAAAAACAATATGTGTTTCATTTTATGAAACAAAAATAAATTATGAAAAAATTACTTCTAATTGATGTCTTACCAACAGTTTGACAAGTTGTGATTAATCTGGTATTTGAGATGACACCAAATTCTTCAACTTTTGATGCCAAAAACACAGACGTAGGAGCCAACAACAAGGGGTCAATACATTTCAAACTATTTCGGGCATAAAACCTTTTGAAATAAACTGTTGCCGTTGCTATAACCTGCTGCCTTAGTTTCAATTGTTCCCCCAATACCTGGATAACTGAAAATGAGAAAAAGATTAATACAATTCAACTTTTTTCTCGTGAAAAAATCTAAAGTTCTTTGTTTATACATTATTCATTTCAACTATCAACTATGAATAAAAATTGACGAAATTTTAAAATAAAAAATGAGTATGGATGTAAAAATGATAAAATGATATAGGAACGAATTGTTTGGTTGGATTTTCAAACCAGTGAAAAACGATTTGAAATAAAATCTTTGGAATTCTCTTGAAGTTTGGATGATAATGAATTTTTGAACGGTGAAAAAACGTGTCCAAAACGTATACTCACAGTTTGCGAAGAAGATGAAGAGTTTTTGGTACTCCTCCTCGGTCAGGATCGCCAAGTCATGTTGTCGTTCTCGGATGAGATCTTGTTTATCTAATAACCATTGTTGGCTGCAAGCCGCAGAAAACAAGCAATCGTTAGAAAGAGAAAAGCATCGCAAACCATACGAAAAATGGTTAAAATTTTGTACTTACTGATGGGAGCTTTGCCAGAAGTTGCCAGCCATATTTGTACATATTTGTATACCCCCAACAATCGCGCAATGAAACGTGGATCCGCTCCTGTCAACGAGCTTCAATAATGCTACCGCGGGTGGCGCTACTGTTCGACATGAAAATAAATTTTTTCCCGACTCTAAATTTTATTTAAAAAAATAATTTGAAAATATTTTCAGGATGTATTGCTTTTGACAAAATTTCTAAAACCACAATCTATTGAACAAACAACAAGAAAAACATGAAAAATAAACAAAAATTGATGAAAATGCAGAAAGAAAAAATCTAAAAGATGTTTTTTGAATTTAAAATTCAAATGCAAATCATTTCATTTGTTATGACCTGAGGTTGAGATGTCAAAAATGTCACTGCGAATTAACCTTAACCTCGACGACCATTCAAACACAAACATTGGTCGTCTGGCAGTGCGTTTCATAGAGGGCAACATCCCCGCTGTAAATTGTTCGTGTCTGTAGCATTTCCATCTCAAAAGGTACGCAACTTGTTTCAGATTACTCTCGATTTGACAACAAACAAGCCGGTGTCGTCGATTTTCGGCGCAAACATCTCTCGAGATGCTTTTGATGATTAAGCGATTGTTTTTCGGTAGGTTTCTCTGCACCATGTCTGCAACTTCGATTTCCTCGGAGGAGCGCTTGACGCGCGCCATCAAAAAAATGGTTCCTCACTTGGTTTCGACCAAGACCAAAGGTCAGAACGGTCGAATCGGCATCTTCGGAGGTTCCATCGAGTACACCGGGGCTCCTTATTTTGCAGGTACAATGTTTACATTTTTCTCTTTCAATGTTGAAAATCTTATACTTAAAAATAGTATAATTATGAAAAAAAAAATAATAATAATAATAATAATAAAATGAAATAATAAAAATAAAATAAAACGAGTAAATAAAAAATTGAAGTAAAAAACGAGGAATAAAATTGCAATTTAGATTGTTTGTGATGAATATAAAGAAGCTCTAGAAGGTTTTTATTCCGCGATGCTATTAACAAAACATTATCCTTCAGTTGAATAATGAATAGCGAAATTAGAAAATTAATAATATAACAATAATAGAATCTCAACTGCCATTGAGATCGTTTTACCTTCCATTTAATATGCTTCATAAATATTATTCATTCAATTGTCAACTTGAATTAATTCTTATTTTTATGAAGGAGCTGTAAAACCCGACTTTATCTGGTTTCTTTGATGACAGTTTCCGCAATTTCTAAAACATTGTTGTTGCAAAATACAAAAACAAACACAACCGAATAAAATCAACGTTTTATTTTTACGAAAAAATTGCAAACAAATATATATAGGGTCAGTTGGGGTGATTGTTACAGGTGGAGTATATGTAACTGCCAAAATTGTAACAAAAGAATCTTATTAAAAAAAAATACTTTTAATTTAAAAATACTATTAATTTACGACATTGATTTTGCAGGGATGTGTGGACTACGAGTCGGAGCCGACTTGGTCCACGTGTTTTGCGCTAAGGACGCAGCTATCCCGATCAAGTGTTACAGCCCAGAGCTGATGGTGCACCCGGTGCTCGACAACAAGGAAGCTCTGAAACTAATCAAACCCTGGTTGGAGAAGCTGCAGGTGGTGCTCATAGGTCCAGGGCTGGGTCGCTCCGAGGAGACATTAAAGGTCGTCAGTGCGCTGATCCTCGAGCTTCGTCATCTCCGCAAGCCCCTGGTCCTGGACGCCGACGGGCTCTACTTTGTGAGCCAGAAACCCGATCTGATCCGCGACTACCCTTGCCTGATTCTCACGCCAAATTGTTTCGAGTACACACATCTGGTCAAGGCGTTCATGGAGAAGCAGGTGCAGCCTGCTCCAGTGCCCAAGACCAATGAGGTCAAGCACCTGGCTGCGACTATCGGCAAGAACGTCGTGATCCTCCTCAAGGGCGTCAAGGACCTCATTGTTGACTCTCACAAAGGCACTGACATGATCACGTGCTCGGTTGCAGGATCAAACAGGCGCTGCGGAGGTCAGGGTGACCTGGTCGCGGGCGCGGTCGCGGTGTTCCTCTGCTGGTCGCAGGCTTCGGGCTCCTCGGATACCACGCTCTCGCCCATGATGGCCGCTGCGTACGGCGCCGCTAGGCTCGTTCGCGAGAGCAGTGCCAGCGCTTTCAAAATCAAACAGAGGGGCATGCTCACCACTGACATCTTGGAGCACATTCAACCTACGTTCGCCAAACTCTATGAAAACAACAACGAAAAGTGAGACCCTCTTGTGTGGTTTCGGTCTTCGCACACTCGACACTTTATGGACAATTCATTTTTATTTGTTACACAATTGACCTGTAAATTGTCGAG
>JAPYZS010001715.1:0-19792 GCA_030522925.1 Trissolcus japonicus | reverse complement strand
TGCGTGCGTTCCCATAAACGTCGTCGTTTTAAGTTTAATTCTATTTCGCTTCTTTTCGTTGGGGACTTTTTTCTTTTCACTTTGAACCCAAAAACTATTCCGAAGCAAGAAAGTTATACACGTGCGTCGGCGGAGTGCTTCTGTGTGTAACACATGCGAGGGCAGATTATTATGAGAGAGCGCGAATGAAAAGGGCGAGAGTGATAAAATTCAACAGTTGGCTCTGATTCCACTCCGTGACTCCGAGACTGCACTTGGCTTCGGATCCCGATGGTCGATAACCCGAAGAAAGGGATTCGTGTCTCGGTCATAGCGATCATCCCTGCACCCTCTACTTCCCAATCATTTCAATTTAGACCTCTCTATATGTCATTCAGCCCCTTCCAAAACATCCTAATTAAGTGTCTTAACAGTTACAAAACTCTATTGTATCTCACATGAAATTTTTTAAAAAAGAAATAAATAATAAAAACAAAAGTAAAACACAAACTAAATATTTTTAAGTTTATTCTCAACTGTCAAATGGAAAAACGTCGTATAATCGACATATACAGTTAATTTGAAGCATAAAATAAAACAATTTGATATAAAATCCATCTTATATATGGCAAGGCACTAAATCTCAAACGGAACGATGGCGAAGAGAGCGAGCGTTCAAAGAATAAGTAGCCATGTGATGAGATAAGTTGGTTAATAGCCGAACGAGAAGTTGCGGCGTAATGCAAATATAGCGCCTCGACCCGGGCATTTTGGGGCGTGAATTTTGATCGCAGAGGTTAGCGCGCGATTCGGAAAGCGGCTATTCGGTTGAACCAATTACCGTGCACCAGGCGTTAGACGTCTCTTGGCCCGGGGCTGTAAAAGTCTGAAAGACGGTGGCCCCGGACGAAGACGAACGAACGGCAGGAGCGGCGCGCCTGACCCAGACTAGTTTTTGCTATTTTTCCCTCGATCATATAGCTATAGTGTGCCCGGGGGTTTGAGTTTGCAGACAATTCGCAGTAAAATTTTTACTGTCCGGCGCGGCTGCGTCCCGCGGAGCCCCTGTCCCGTCTAGCGTGCTAAAAACTGGGGGTTTCTAGTCTCGCAGCAGACGCGCAATAGTCGCGACCCGGTCGCGAAACCCATAAACCTGCGACGCCCCCTTCCTTCGGCTGTGCCTGCTCAGCCGTCCTGCGTCGTTCGCGATACCGCATATCGAGCCAGCGAGGAAAATGCATTTCCCATCCCGACGTTCATTTAATTTTACCCATACACGTCCGCGCAGTCTACAATGCGGATGCTTTAATTGCTCGTTTCTCGAGACCGGCGAGACCGTAAACGCGAATAACGGCGGCGGATGCTACGGTCAGATAACGTCTCGTCTCTTCGACAAACTACCTTATCATCGACAATATGAGAGTCTCTCTTTCTCTCTCTCTTTCTCCCTCGTTTCGTTCGCATCCTTTCCACTCTTCTTCGTTTACTCTTTTTCTAATTCTAATTTCAATTGTCTTTTGATGCTTTGCTTCGAGTTAACTTCATATTGCTCTTTATTTTCCTGGGAACATTCCATTCACTCTATACACTCTCAGCAGACTCAACAACTGTGCATGTGATATTTTATCAATAACAAATATTGAAACACTGTAGACATTAATTTGATAATTGGAACAATAAACAAATTAATTATTCAAATAGTTTCGCACAATTGAAACAAGATCAGTCTCAGGGACAACTGTTAAATTCTGCAGATCCTGTCTGGGGATGTCATGAAAAACTAACGATTAAAAAGTCAATAATGATGAGTAGTTAATTCAGTGATAGTCAATTGAACATTGTCTAAATTGGATTACATTCGAATCATGAGATCCAATTAATTTTACATTACAAATTAGTGTGCATTTATGTATGAACTGGAAAATGTCTAAGAGGCGATCTGCGAAAAATACTGATTAGGAATTCTTATATACGAAAATTTGAACGTGTCGATTTTTTTGTAATCCAATTCATTTATACAATGGTGGCATCCAATTTTTATCCAACATTGGCTTGGGAGATTGGTGGCCAATGTTGGAACAATTAAATCTTGTGGATAAGTGAGTGACATATTTAAACGACATGTGTAAAGGCAGATGGAATAGTGGACTAAGGTGCAGACTACATATCCGAAGGATACACGTTCGAATCCCAGCCCAGAACTAACAACAACCTTATATTCATCGGACATATAAATTTTCAAACATTGACTATAAATCATAAAAATAATTATCTCAAAATAATTATGTGAAAAAATTGTCAATATAAATAAAACAATTTTATTTTTTAAATAATTTAAACATTAGTTGGAACGTTCGTTCAACGTTCCAAATGTCATCGGACACGTTATATAAAACATTTTCCGCGACAGGAAAAAATTTGCGTATTTAAATGCTTTTTTGGTGGGGGGGAAAAATTGTAACAATCGATTTGGCTGTCATTTTATCCGCGAACTCAAGCAACGATATTTACGGTACGTACGAAAGCGTAACTCGCAAGGAATCCAGCATTTTCCAATATCTCTGTAGCTCGTGACATATATAGGTATATATCGACGGCTCTTTTCGAGGAGTCATGAGATCACGATAGATGAGAACGTATAGAAGATAGAGAACAAGCGTGGAAGTCAAAAGACAAAGAGCAATCAAATAAATAAAGCGTAGACATGAAAAAAAAAATGTGACAGCAAAACGTCAAACTACGTGGTTTCCAAATAAAAATAATAGTTTTAGCATCTAAATAAATAAACAAATTTCTAATTAGATATAAGATATTGTTTTCGTTTTCTCTCATATTTTTGATATACGTTAGTGGATCTCATATGCAAGACATAAATTGGACCATCAAATAAACCCCGTAAACAAAATTATGATAAAAGGATATAAAGATCATAAACGTCAGTCAAACGATTATTATTTGTCTATATGTATGCGTTGCGCTGACGATTTATGGATTTCTCATAAGACCGAGAGCGAAGTTGTGACTTTGGCTTTTGAGTGTAGAAATATTTATCTGCGATCGTAAAATAGATTTCGGGTGGCGCGAACGGAGCACATGTTATCTGGCGTGTGTAACCCTAATGCCCCGTAGTCGGCTGCTTTTCATTCTCCCTCCTGGCTCATTTTCGTTCCCTTTTCTGTAACACGTGGTGTCCACATCCGAGCTCCACTCGGCAGGGTCTTGAATAAAGTCACATGTTCCATTCATATCTCCGCTCACATTAATACCGATCTCACATTGTGTCTCTCGGTTCAAGACAGCTCGTTATTCCAACAAAAATAACTCGCTTTAATTACATTCGACAACTTTTTCTTCCTTATATGCATCCCTCGCATCTACAATATATTTCAATCTTCCCCGCAATTTCTCTCATTTAACTTTTCTACTCTTGATTTTATTTCAAAAACAAGCACAAACAAACAAGAATTGACCAACCAATTTAATTTTCTGTTTCAAGTTTAAACAGTTCGAAAGTTACGTTCACATTGAATTAAAAGTAATTTGTTACGTTTTTTGAAATCTGTGATTCAATCGTCATGGTTGTTGAAGATATGAACAATCCCTTGAGAGCATTGCAGACGACGCGAGCTCATATATTTCTGATTTTTAAAATCCTCTTTCTCCAAATCCCACTTTAAAAAAATCGAATTAGATTTTTTCTACTAAAAAGATTTCTAATAAAATATGTATGGCATACAAAAAAAAACCATCACGGACGCATCAGTTATTGGAATTCATTTATCTTCAGTTGTAAGATTGGGCAGTAAAGTTGGAAGTGTAAATGGCTCGTGTGGAGAGTTAAACTCGGTTTGCTTTCTCTCTCAAAGTTGGTGCGCGTGACCCTTAAAAATGAGTAAATCCGAGCACTTTCCCTTAACGTGATCTTTCACAGGTGTCCAATATCAGCTTCGCGGGCCACGCCGCAAAATGTGTAGAAGCGGCATTTGGCCCTGTGCATGCATTTTATCGCATTCAACCCTTTGGCCTAGTTGCTGAGTGAGAATGTCGGAACAAAACGACGCCGTTAAAAGGACGCAGCTCGCTTAGAGGAACGAGACGCGGGCGCGAGCGAGACGGTTGAGAGGAGCGGCGACGCGGCGGGGGTGTTTTCGTGGGTTGGCGCTGGAGATGGGGGTGAGTAGGTCAAACTTTACGGCCCTGGCGTCTAGACGTCGTTGCGCCCCGTGCAAAGCAGTAAAACCGTTTTAAGGGGCTGTTTCACCGGCGCACTCAACGAGATCGTCGACGAGGGACGCGGTGGCGGGCAAAAATAACAGAGCCAGACGAGATACGCGGCTTTACGCGAAACGCGACGACATTCGCGGCACAAAAGGACGGGGGCGCGGCTTCGAACGAGGCCTCATTACGTCGGATGCAGATATTTTTGCGCGCGCGACGCACCATTTTTCCAATTTCCCCGACATTTTTCGGACCATCGAACGTCAACGAAGTCGAGTGACATGGCTTAGCTTTGCCTCCTCGTTTTTTTCTCTTTTTCTTCACTCGTGCTTGTTTACATTTTTTTTATTTTTTCGTTTTCTTTTTCCTTTTTTTCAATACTTTTTCAACCCCTCTGACTGTGTTTTTTTTTCAATGGTAGGAGTGGATTTTTTTATTCAATTTTCTTTTTCATTGCTGACTCGAGGAGTTGCACAACGAGGAACGCCGGAGCAAAATGTGACGCCTGAAAATTGTTTATCGATGAAAATATAAGGTTTATAAGCGTGGGTTTTACGCGTCTGCTTTATCGGTGGGTGTTGGTGTGTTTATGCTTTGGGGATTTCGTGGCTTTTACGGGCATAATAAAATATTCTTTAGGCAAGGGGAGAATGGCCGCGAGATGAACTTTGGACGGAATTATATTTTGTTATTTAACATCTGGTTGTAAAATGAAGTCACGCAAAATCATGTATACGATTTCTTATTGGATTAGAAAAACAATTTTTTTTCCACAAAATCAAAGTCTTTTTTGCTTTAAGTTGAAAAGCCCACTTCGTTCTACAATACACCGACACAATGACAAAGTGCAAAGTTAGGGATGAAGGTACTTCAAAGTTGGGAGAGGTTCAATGTAATTCGACTTCCACTTTTGAGTCGGTTATTTTTGCATTCATCGAAAACGGATCCACGTCCTGCGACACGCGGGTGCTTCCGTCTGTAAAAATCATGCGAGGTGCGCGCTCAATCACTTTCGTTGTCGTGGCGGAGTAAAAAAAGAGAAAAAAAAAGAAAAGTAAAAATACACGCTGATCGAAAAAAATTTGGCAAAAAATGCAAACTAAAAGCAGAAGTGTGCGCAACTGGATCGCAGGTGTGTGCACCTGCTGCGCGAAGCCCCTCGCGAAGGCACCTGCTGGCGACCGTGTACGTTTTTGCGGTCTTTGACAGGCCCCAAACACAGAATGTCCGCTCCAGGACTGCCACTTTCAATGGAAGATGCGATTTCGAGCGCAGCGAAAGAATAACGCGACCAATATCCTGAGTTTTGTCCGGGTTAGAATACATTATGACGCCGTTGCACGCGATTCATTCACCACACGAGATTATACAGGGAAAGTGATTCTTCCGAGCAGCCGAGTTTATTGAAAACGAACTTTTCGGAAATCATTTTTTTTTCTTTGATTTTTTACTTTGAAAACTCGAGTTGTTAAGTCTATTATGATAATTGCAGAGTAAAAAGCGAAAGGTAAAGATCTTTTTTTTTTTCGTTCTGCAAGACGGAACCATCGGTTCCGCAATTTTTTTAGCAGGAAGCGAGTTTTTAATTTGGCGTTAAAATTGTTTGTACCAGGATGAGCAGAAATAAGACACGTTGATTTGTAACATATATGTGGAACTGAAGAGGTGTCAGAAAATTGTCCAATCAAGCGTGACACTTGCAGACCATGATGTACCGTTAAAGCTCTCTTTCGTTCATCTCACACAACGGTCGTGTTTGATGTATACAGATATTTTAGAAGCCATTAATTTAACGTTGAGAAAGGCAGAAACAAATTTTCATTCAATTTACACTTTGAGTGACAGTGTGACACAAAGTAACATAGTCCACGGTTTTACACACTCACAATTTTTTTATGATAATATCGATGTAACTATTTATAAAATTATACCTACATTGATTTTACATTGTTTACGTTATATGTGGTGTCTTTATTATATTGATACAATGAAGTACGGGACAATGATTTTAAAAAAAATAATACAAATTGTTCGTTTCACGAGTTTATGTGTGAGTTATGTTAACTGGAACAGTTAATCGTGACTTCAATTTAACTAAGTAAACAAGCATAATATTTTTACAAGCAAATCATCAACAAAAAAAAGTCAAACACGCGTTGCAGCTCCGGGCGTTTTGTGAAAAAATTAATTCTCCCAATCCGTCTGGCCTCTTTGACAATTACCGTCGAGTATGTAAAAAATTGTTTTCGTCCTCTCTATTTCAAGTTATTTTATATTCACCGTCCAAAAGTTTATATTTGTACCAACAATCAGTTCTAATTTTATGAAGAATTAATTGTTTTCAAAAGTGCCGATTATTTTTGTGATAAAAACGTTGCATTCGTGCGGGAATAGTTAGCAGACACTACGAAATCTTATTTTGGCATTACATTCGAGTATAAGAATAACCGTTTAAAGCTGTTAGATTTAACATTTTTTTCGTTAAAAAAAGTCAAGTACATCGCAAAGACAAAAAGAGGGGTCGAATTAAAAAACCCGAGCAAAATATATATCACGAGGGCTTAAAAATAGTTGAAACTGTTATTTTTGTTTGGTTGAAAAAAAAAAAAAAAAAAAAAAAAAAAAAAAAAAAAAAAAAAAAAAAAAAAAAAAAAAAAAAAAAAAAAAAAAAAAAAAAAAAAAAAAACGCATAGCCGTTGCCTTCGACGGAGATGACGGATTGTCTAATAGTTGATCGATATACGACACACTAAGCATTATTCAAAATGGCGTCTGACAAATATAAAATACCGACGTGAGATACTCATGAAAAATATACCAAAGACATAAAAATGTTATACTAACTAATTTGGTAAAATTTTTTTGTTCTTAAAAAACACAATATTGAAAAAAGTTATTTATTCGTGTGCCAATCATTTCCAGAACTGTTAATAATAATGATCCCAATATTCATAATAACTAGAATCAATAACGTGAATGTTTGACGTGAATATAGCGAAATCGAAATGATAGCTCCCCATTTTGAGATGCTTGTATTAATTCATCATTAATTTTGAAATCAGATTTGAACTATGGGCGGTGTGGTGAACGTCGATGCATCAAAATCTACCTGTGACACAAAAGTAGACCGCTATTAAGCAGCCATTGTCATGTTGTGCCATCAGATCAATTACGTCCGGTTAAACGACGATGATTTAGGGTACGCAATCATTCACTCAACGTTACGTAACCCTTAAACATGCTAAGCAGACGGAACAACTTTATTATCTGCTTTTCGTATCGCATTTCGGCATCTGGATAAATACGCGCCAGCATTTCAGTGCTTGTACGTTGAAAGGGAACGAGATGACTTGAGATTTTTTGCTCGAACAGTCTGCCCCTTACTCGCCAGTGTGAAAACTTTTCAAATCTCTCTCTCTCTCTCTTTCAGATACTCGAAATATGCTTTGCGAATTTTTAAAACCGCAATCAAAGAATTACCGATGAAAAAAATTGTATATATCTTAGGAATAAAAAAAGTTCTGTGAAAAAAAAACTACCCAAACTATTCTCTTTTTTTAATTTTTCTATTCTGTATATAAGACAGGTATCATTATGCCAGAAATTTTCATATTAAATAAAAAACTTTTCACTTTGTAAAACTGTTTTAGTTTTTTATTATAAAATTGAAAATTTTCTTATCATCTAGTATGTTCATCTGAAATGAATCAAATTTAAAATTTTGATTGTTTTTGGGTTGTTCATAAAAAATTTAGTTTTAGGCTAAAAGCCTACTGAACAAGATAAAAATTTGAATTTGAAAAATAGTTTAGTAAAGGAAAAAGTGTCTTTTATCCAATACAAAAAATCCACGTATAAAAATACCAGTCATAAATATAAAAAAATTATTTGTAATTTTATGTGGTATGCACACTAGATTGAGCCCTTAAACAAAGCGCATTCTCTATTCGTCCGTATGTAACTAGTTACGAGCAAAATCAAAGCTGCACTTTTTGTTACAGCTGCAGATAAAAAACAGTTAGCAATGAAAATATGTAAATACCGATGAGAACAAGTTTTTTACACTAACATATATAGATGAAAAAAGTGGTCAAAGGAAGTTACAAAAATAGACACAGGGCATTGGCTCTTGCATTTGGAGAAAAGGTCATTAGGTGCATCAATCTTTCGATATATTTTTGAACCCAATACACGCGTGCCACCCGAGACCTTCGAGTTGTCATTTTCAGTGCACCCTGCAGTTGGTTGTGTCACTATTCAAGCCAAAAGTTGTCACAAGAAACGGAAAACATGTCAATGAAGCAGAAATTTGCTACGCCCGGAATGGAGTAGACTAAACAAAAATAGTGGAACACCATTTAAAAGAAGCGACGGTGTTGAGACCGAAGGATTAAAAAATACGAGGTCAGAGGTTCGATAAGATGAACAGTTAGAACGTCAATCTCGTGTAGTCTCGCACATTTATTCCTATTCATTGTTATCGTTTCGTATTAGGGTAATACGTCAGGTGAGTGATTGAAAACAGCCATGATAGATTAGTTGATTTGATGAAAAGGAGTCTGCGTTCAATTTCCCGGGCTAACGGGAACTGATTTAATCGAAACAGTTATGGATCCGAGAATGTCAAAAGCAAAATTGTCTTACTCGAGGATGACAATTGTTATTGTACGCAGCTTTTACATTTTCTATTTTTACAAATGACGGTCCCGGAATTGTCCCTCTCAAAAAATCATTTGAGGATCGTTGTTTAAAATCACTTAGTCAATTTGACACTTTCTTAATTCATTTTCAAAACAAAATTAGGCGAGGTCCAGCCTATCGGACCTCAAATTCCATCATCAAGATAAATATACTAACTTGTAACAGATTTTTCATGAATTAAAACTAGAACCACCGAGTGCATCAATTTGATGTTTTCATATATTTAATCGTTAGCCAGTTTCCATATATGTGGATTACAAAAATGTCCTTTGGTGACTTTTCATCATTTTCAGAGTACTTTCCATTGGTACTCAAATTCGAAGAACAAATTTGAAGAAAACAAAAATTTTTTTACGAATATCAAACAATCTACCTAAAACCACTGATTCATCAATTCAATGTATTCTTAAACAGAGTGACATACAGACACACAAGTTTTAGTTTTTAATTATAAATAAGTTTTCAACTCAAAATTATTATGAAAGAATAACTTTTATTTTCGGTTTCTAACTTTATTTTAAACAAATATTCGTCGTAACATAACATATACAACGCCTGTCGGCGGAAATTATGCTTTCCAAGTTAAATGATTGTTCAACTGATTTTTTAATAACTAACAATGATATATTATTATAAATTTATATACTCACATCAAGATTAATTCAATATTTATTTGAAACGCTAAAAAATTTGAACACAAAAAACACCACATACATCAAATTGATGTATGCGGTAGTTCTAAGTATACAAAAAGTCCGGTGGTTCTAGTGTTAAAAGACAATTATTTTTACAAGTTTCGCGAGCTAAGAAGGGACAGATTTATTTTGTATCGACTAAAATCATATACGAAAATGGAAGAAAATTATTTTCAACACACGTCACCTAACAAATTAACTCAATTAGGTTACGTTAGAAAGGGTCTACTAGGAAAAAATGTGATCTCAAAAAAAGTAACGGTGAAAAAAAAACCGTACGAGTTTTAACATGATCAGATCTGATAAATACCAGGTGGCATACTAAGCACTGAACAGGTCATCGTTTTTTTTATTTAAACACTCACACTGTTTGAGACATTATTTTATAATAGTTTCAAAAAAATGTGTATCCTCTTTACATGCCATAATTTACCAATGATTTGTAGAGGAAAAGGGTTGATAAATGGATAAAAATTTGATGATCATAAAAATGAAAAAAAGGAAAAAAAATGACAAACTCTAAGATTCGTGAAGGCGCGATATTTCCGGCAGTAATTTTTTCCCACAGGCTTTGCTCATTACACGTCGAGTGTCTGGTTGAGCGCTGTTTGACTGATCAGCCGCGAGTTACAACGTCTGTTTCTCGTCACATTGGAAACACGTGGCTCGAAAACACTGAGACTACTGTGCTCCGGGTCACGTCACTACGCTCTGCTCCTTACAATTTACTCGGTGAATTGCTCGACTTTGCTCGATCGTACGAAAAAATATTAATATTTCACTTTTGTTCGATCAAGCTCGCGATAAATTTGTCAGTCATCGCGTCATAGCGGTTTAATGCAAGTTGAAAAAATTATCCATTTCAATTCCAACAATAACATGTCTGATTAATTTATAATTTTGTTTTTGTTTTCTTTTACGCAAACGCCTCTGCTCAGATGGTGGATAAAAAAAATGATCTTTCATAATTGATGAAAGTGAAAAAATAAATCCGAATATGTAATGATTGCCACGTTTCGGAGAAAAGGTGACACAGTTGAGTCACAAAACAAGACGAGCTGGATGTGACTGTTCGCGAAATCGTTGGTGTCGTGATCCAGAGCGTTACGGCGCAAATATAATTATGATGGATGACTTTGATGACACACAAGCTGTTTCTCTGCGATTAGTCTTAAGCGCGAAGATGAGCCATGGCGTCACGTTTTCTGCCGCGACGAGATACTTAGGGCCAGGTTCCCATATCAGGGATGCAAAAATTCAAATTCGTCGTCATTAATAAAAATTAAAGAGACATCACTGGGCGCGCTGCACGTCTGGGGTGAACCTTTCTTGCTCTTCTGCCAGGGTCGCGCGCACAGCCAACCCTTTATCTTACCTGAGGCCCACAATAGCGTGAGACTATGGCCCTTTTGTACTCTATTTTCCTACTCATCTGCATACGTGCCCCACCAATCGTCTTATTTTATATCCTCTCGGTACTTTTTTTGTCTCTAGCCACTGTTTTTTCATTTCTTTTTTGTCATCCTTTTCCTTCAGCAGTTACATACAAGCTGTTTCAAAGAACCGGCACAAAAAATGAGCGAAAAAAAATTTCACCGAGATACGGACTTTAATTTGGTGACAACGTATATTATTGTACGTTATAAGGAAGTCAACAGTTTTGTCATTACACGTTACTTCATTGAGCGTGAGAATCAAATAGAAATAAACAAAAATAAAATAAAATGAATAGAACAAAAAAGATGATTTATTAAAACTTTCCAATTTTAAAGGTACGAAATTGAATATTAATAAAAACAGAAACTGAGACAAAAATAATCATCGAGATTGTTTAATTTACTACTATCTTCAAAAAAAAAAATAATAATAAAAGGCCGAATCTAATTAGAATTAAATAATCAAATGTATACACAACATTTCTTATCATTTGATGAATCATAAGAAACTAATTAAATTATTTGACTCTACTTCAAAGCATGTACAATCATAAAAATCAAATTATATATCAGATAATAATGATACCGAGCGATATGTTTTTTGAGAAGAACGAATCTATTAGGTGTTGCAAAAACGTATGAGAGCTATTAAAATTCATGACTATGTTTAACGTTAATCCGCCTGTATAATTCGGCGCAGTGCGATTGTAAAAGTGCGCATAAGCTTTTCCAATCACATGGTTAACAATGAGAGCGTCTACGACAATACGATTAACCTTCGTGTGACAAAATCATCGCCGGCAAAATTTTTTTCTGCAACGTCGTGTAGAACGCACCGCAGAAAGAACAAACTTTTCCGCCTGAGTGCCCACCGCGACAATAACCAAGGCGATGATGAAAGGGTTGACAAACGAGCTTCCCTTGTGCGAGATCGTGCTCCCTTGCCGGAACTGCGGCGTTGCGGGACCCATAACTTTGACCGGGCCCAAATGTTGTGACAATGTATACGACCTTCCGAAGCCGCGGATGCCATTGTTTATCCGCAGATTTCGGAAAATGACAGTCGATTATTTTTCGTCTGGCTTATTCTCTGAGACGTCTCACTTTCAACGACTTTATTTATGAACTCCAAACTATCGGCCATGATTAATATTCCAAAATGAATTGCGATTCATCACCAATAAGAGTCAACTCTAGCGATATCATGCCGCTTTCATTACGAAACATTTTGAACATAAGATTATCATTATGAAAATGTTGTTTAAACAAATTTTTATTGTTTATTATTTTGAATGAAAATGTCATCAATTGGGGAACAAACGTTGTAACAAATGTGTTGACAAGAATTTGACTTTCGCAACCTGTGGTAATGATTGTTTCACGTTGAAATAGTACTGGTGTTACATTAATATGTAATACGAGAGTTGAATTGCGCGTAAACAGAGCGACGCTCGCGTGGTAGCTGAAAAATGTTCACAGGTGACGAGATGGCAGAGACAAACAAAGAAGTAGACGTGACTGGACGCTTTCATCAATCGGAAAAAGGTGAAAAAATGTATCTGAAAAGACACAACGAAGGAGGGAAGATGCCAGTCGGATAAAGTACGAGAGAGAAGGTACGAGAAGAAAAGAGGGAGTCACGGTGTCACGTTTTTCGCGTCCCCGTCTCTCACCTCTGATTCTCTTGTTACCGACGAGCCAAATCAGCTTTGTAATTCCTTTATTCTCTTCTCTATCATTGTTCACAATTTTTTTCGTTCCTCTGGCTGATGCTAGGCGAAATAAAGTTACTGGCATGCAAAAATAAAAGTCTCGAGTATTTCATTAGCCATTCCGCGAGAAAAGGGACTACCCTTGAGCTCGGATGAGGATGGACACTTTTTTCATCCGTAAAGACATTCCAACAAAAAAACGTCCGTTACAAGATTTACATCACGAATTACGCGACTCTCTTTTCTAACTCTTAATTTGAGTTATGCATAAACGTCAAAACAGTTTTAAAATTTGCACCAATCATTTTACTTATATAAATATAAAAAGTATGGAAATGCTATTGGGCCATTAGTTTAATGCCACGATTTCTAATAATAACATTCGTTTGAATGTTTTATATTCAAACCTCTTTCATGCGGTTTGATAGTTTCGAGTTTTGCTTGTATTTTTATTATAATAATGCGAGTCGTAACTTGAGAAAATTATGAGTGCGACTACCCTATCGAGGGTCGACGTGAAGGGATCGTATAGACTCATCACTTCTGACATTTACAGTCAATATTAAATGATTCATAAATTTATTTAAATTACTGTTGTTACAATCAGAATGTCATTTTAAAATATGTATACAATTATATAACTATCCCAACAGATGTAACCTAACTATTTAAACAATTTTAGTTTCAGTTAGTTAGAATTTTATACTAATAAAAATATATCGAAAAACAAATGTTCCGTTGTAAAATAATGGGTTCCTAAACTTGAGTAGGGTTGAAAATGAGTGGGCAAATTTTTTTCTCAGGCTGACAAGATAGGAAGAAGAGGCAGAGGTGCCGCGTACGTATATCTCGCGGTGGACGGTGCCTAAGGCGACGACTACTTCGGGGGTTCATTATTTTAATTTCCGTCCGGGAGGGGATAACAGCTCGTCGCAGTTCGGGATGCACTTTCGTTACATATAATCCGAAAGGGTTAGTATAAGAGGTTGTTTGCATCTTTGCCTAAAGATTCAGATAGCAGAATCGCATGCACCCTGCTTTAGACGCGTTTTGCATTTTTCCATGCCGCCTTGGGTAAATTATCCTAAAGATTCGTAAGCGTTTTAAGGGATTATGGGCATAGGTGCGTAAAAAAGCCGAGAAGGGTTGACCACCCGCTGGGCGAACGACAAGCCAATGACGGATTACAGAGGCTGCTGTACTTTTATTCGTAAT
The DNA here is from genome assembly GCA_030522925.1 of Trissolcus japonicus. Classification (NCBI taxonomy): domain Eukaryota; kingdom Metazoa; phylum Arthropoda; class Insecta; order Hymenoptera; family Scelionidae; genus Trissolcus; species Trissolcus japonicus. The sequence continues at coordinate 5,836 of JAPYZS010001715.1, read as the reverse complement.
AATGACGGATTATTGAACATCGCAACACGACGCGTCGCCAATACACTTTTCGCGGTGTCACACACTCTGCATCTTCATTTTGCCGCGCGGGCTTTCTCGTCGCTCTGATTCCATGAATTATGCATTCGGCTCGAGTACGTTGACAGTACGATTTTTTTTTTCATTTCAAACTGACAACAATATTTTTATCCCACTAAATGTTCTGACGAAATTGTGCGAAAAATTCGACCTGCTGGTGCTGCACATGCCAAAAATATGATATTAAAATAGAATATTTATTTCTATGTTCACTCTCGAATACCAATTTATTTGCATCTCTAGCGATTAGATGAATTATTCAAATTAGCATCCAATCACATTGGCTTTTGACTAACGAAAATTCTTTAAATATGAAGTTCCGTTCATATAATAACGAGGTTTTAACATTCCGAATCAATGTTAATATAAGAGTTAAATAGTTTCAAAGTTTATCACTTAATTTGTAACTCGCTACTTTTGAGCGGGTACATTTTTAAATAGACACATGCATTATCGCTTAAGGTGTGATATGAAAATAAAAAAACAATAATTTTACTCCCAAAATCGCGTCACTTTCCAGTTGTTTTATCTCGATTGCTCTTCGTTTTATATATAAATTGACTCGTGTGAACAATTCAGTTACATTTATGTTCAATTAGCGTTCGATTTAAATTGTTTTGTGGAACGTATAGAATTTTTGAGATTCGTCAAAAATTAGAGGGAGAGTGTAATTTTACTTCAAACATTAACTGAGAAATTAAAAATATTTTCAATTTTCATTTCACGTTTCCAATTCCTTTATATCACGACACGTTCACAAATGACAGGATTAATTGCTGTGACAATAAAAAGCCAACGGAAAATCATGTACTGTGTTTCGGCACGACCGAAATAAAAAATGATTCTAAACAAAAACACAATGCAGAAAAAGTCAAAAATATTTTGCAATGAATATTTAAAAAAACCATGGTAATTTGTAAGCTTCAACGTCACTTGTGACCAGAAAAAATATATATATCTGAAGCTAAAATTTATTTTCCAGTGTTTCATTTTCATGAATTTTCGAATCTTTGTTGAGTTCGTGCTGTCACACCGTGTGACATTACGAGTTAAAACAGAGAAAACTTATTGAATTCCGTTTGACATAAATATTTACTCACAATATGTAACACAAATTTCGAGTTTCTGCACGATGATGGTTCTTGTACGATTTTCATCTTAGTTTTTTTTTCTGCTTCTTTTTTCAAGACAAAAAAGTTTAAGGAAAAAAAATTCCAAACACCGGCCGTATGGAAACGGAATAGAAGTATTTGTGCCGGGGCATTAGCATCGAAGACAGAGGTTATTTAGCGTGCGAGTATTAAAAAAAAGAGGGTAGGGGTCGGTGCTTAACAGGGTTCGTAGGTATGCAGATTGGTCGATTGTCTTGGGGCCTCGGCTCTTTTTTCTTGTCGCGTCGTGAGAATATCTCGGTGGGCATATGGGCCACGCGGATTATTTAAATCATTTTTTATTGTCGCAGGATATGTTGTGTTTCTGACGCGTCGGCTTGCGGGCATGAACACTTATCAAGCAAAAAGTGCGTGCCTTAGCGAAGATCGGACCGGGGGGACGCGACTAAGCATCAGAACAGGTTAGAGAGGGTACCCGGAAACGTAACCAGCTCGCAGGTTCTACACGTCTCCCAAGCCATCTCGAGAGCCCGCGCATTCACATTCAAATCGCCTCGCCTTTTCTCTTTGTGCACGCCACCGCGACACGGTCCAAGTGCTGTCAGCGTGCTTTCTTCCTTTCCTAATTTTCCTCCTAAGAAAACAAACCTCGCACGACCTTTCGATTCTTATTTCAACGAGCGCCATTCTCGTCGCGTTTCTGGCTGTCTCCTTATGTTCTCAAAGAACAATTGACATTGAAACTGGGGGCCAACTTCACTTTTGCATCCCGAGTTGCTGGTGCTCGTCCTGATAATTAGATGCAACGGGACACCCCATTGCTACTCCTTTGTCTACAGATTACAATTTTCACGTTTTTCATCCCAATGTCCCTGGACCTTCTTTTTTTATTTGTTCTTGCACCTTCGCTCCTCGTTATTTTTTTCTTTTTCATATAGATGTCTCCCTTTTTTTTTATCATATTTTTTTGTTCAAACTCGATTCATTTTATCATGGGAAGTCTATATGCAATTCAAAATATCGATTTACAATTTCTTGGTTATAAAACTGAATAAAAACAAACTGACTTGTTAGAACGTTTTAACGATAACGATAAAATGAAAATATAAAAAATTGTTGATGGTTATTTATTTATTTATTCATTTTGATAATGTGTTCTTATTTGAAAAGTGGAAAGATTAGAAAAAGAATTTATTTATAAAAACAAATGTACTGAGTCGAAAGTCAGAGTATATAATCAATGTTTACTGAAATGATTTTGTTTTCCACCCGATAAAATTTTTTATGCGCGAATGACTGTACGAAAAGCACAGCGGCTGTTTGAAGAGCCGTCTGACAGTATAACTCTTTGACGCTGAGCTAGGACTCGTTTAGAAAAGGGAAACACTCTGCCTGCAAGGGGACAACTTCCTCTTGATTGTTTTTTGCTCTTCCCTTTTTTTTTGCTCCGCGATATTCAAATTTGAGCTGAACTGCTGTTGCGTTTTTTTCATCTTTTTTTTTTTCATTTCCTATATGGTATAACGCATCTTGCCTGGGCTCGGTGTTGGAACGACCCGGCGCATTCAATGACGATTCTTTTCGCAATTCTCGTTAGCTTGTTGTCTTTGTTTATTTATTGCGGGTCTCAACACCAGATGCAATTGTCACACGAAACTAATTCAATTTTCTCGTACACACTGTCACATGCAACTTTTTTTTTTCTTCATGAATTTTTATTTTGCGATTACAAAGGTTTACGTAAAATGCTAACTTTTTTTCTCAAAGTTTGTACGCGAAAGAAGCTAATGAAAATTTTTAAACTATTTTATCTTTATAGTTGATTGTTTTCTCATTCTGATTATTTTTTGCTACATTTTGCATGAATCAAATTTGTCTTTGAAGTCTTTCGTCAAAGATTTTTGTTTAACAAATGTATTTTTTTTTTTCGTTTAGAAAAAGTAAAATGCAATCTGTATTGTTAATTTGCAACGGTCATTGAAAATATCAAAGAAAATTCTAAACTTATTTCTGATCCAATCTCTATTCAAGTTTATTTTGGATGTTACGTCAACTGTAACTTGAACAAAAAGTGGATTAATAGGTTCATAGACCTAAAATGTACACTAAGCCTGGTTTTTTCAGCTTGTTTGACTTTAAGCTCTCAATTTTTTTTCGTGACACTTCGATGAATTATAAAATTAACCATGGGTAATGTAATTAGGCAACTTTGCAAAAAAAGGGTCTAAGAAAATTAATTTCTGCATAATAAAAAATAAATATTGTGTTTTAGATTTAATAAACTGGTTTTAAAAAAAAAGTGACTACAATAATGGGTATCACTTATGTCAAAACTTTTAAAATTAAATTTAATTTTATGCTAATTATACGAACTTACAGAAAAAAATAAAACTAAAGAGTTTCATGAAATTTGCAAGCTGAAACGAAACATTTCGCATTACCACAAATATAACATTATAAAACACTTTTACGTAATCTGATACTTGTCTTGCATTATGCTACATCTTTAAATTTAATTTCAAACAAAAAATTCACTCCTACATTTGAAAAAACGCGATATGAAAGAATATCCGCGTGGAATTGCTTTTTCAAATAAACGAAAAGTGCAAAAAAAATGTTCGCAAGTATACACAATACTATGAAAAAAAATACAATCTCAAATTACATGATTTGATAAGCTTTTGATTTGAAAGTAACCGAAAAGGAGAAAAAAACATCCGAACGCTTATCATTTCCGCCATCACTCTTCCGGACAATTTCCACAAAATGCAAGACAAAAAAATATTGTCCTGCATATGAATTGAACTGGCGGCTATGTAAGCGCGTGTTTCGTGTTCGCCGCGGTACATATCTATTCAAATGAGCAACGGAGCGCGTCACTGTGGACCCCAAACGGGCACAAATTTTTTTTCACGTTTCCGTTTTTATTTATCCCCCCCGCGCGAGGCTTAGTTCTACGCAACCCTTCCGCGTTTTTTTCGCCGCTGCCCCTCTTTTTTCTGATTTTCATTCTCATCATCAAAATTTATGCAGGCGGAGTGGTGAGCAAAAAAAAACAACACCAAAATAAGGGCGCGGGGAAGTTTTGCATAGATGAGAAGCAAGCGAGATGGATGAAAAAAAAAGAAGGATTTTTTGCCGTCCACGTAACGGTGGTGTCTTCGGAGCATCCGGGTCATTTTGTTTCACCCCTTTTTTCTTTCTCTCTGCACCCAACCGTCACTCGCGACTCTTTTGTCTCACTTGCACTCACCTGTATCTTCGATTTTGCTTCCGGCTGTGAAAAGCGATTTCATCCCTTTTTTTCACATTACGAGGACGTGCGCTCGGCCGTTAACGTCCCTCGAGCTACATTGCCCTTTAATTTCGCTCCGTTTGTTAATTTATTCATCGTGCCGGCGGTTCGGAAAAGCTATTTTACAGCACTATTCGTTGTAACGATAACTACGTAAAGGGCGACGATGTAAATTTGATTTGTTACGGACTGACGGTCTGCAGAGATGTAGCAAATTCAGTGCAGATCGGTGGCTTTTAAGTGATACTTTTATATTACTATTATTAATTTTATGCATTTGTTTATGAATAGCTGGGTAAAAAAAATTGTAAAAAGGGCAAGTCTTTAGCGGGAAAATGTTGACACGGCCCTAACGTTATGCATTTTTTTAACGTCTGCGTCTCGTTCCATTGAAGTTTTTTTCCCAGTCCTTATTAATAATATATGCATCCTGCTCAATGAAACCTTTGAATATTCGTAATCTTTGAAACGAGACGAGATTGCAACTTTTTCTTTAAATGTTATCAATTTTCAACTTCAAATTGAATTAAAATAAGTGATTTCTTATGTAACTCGTGAACTATTTGATATAGTAATTATTCAAATAGAGGTATAATTACGTCGTTCGACAAGCCGTTATTCCAAGGGTAAGGTGCCTGAGGAGGGGACTGCTGCTGATGATGAACTCCAGCAACCCCCGAAGCGGAATGCGGATTGTGAATGTGCTCCGCCATAACACTGACCCAGTGTGCCAGTCCGCCACTTCCGGTTCCTGCTCCGCCGGTTCCTCCGCTACCGGTTCCTCCTGTACCGCCTCCTCCTCCACCTTCCTCGCCACCTTCGGACCACGCGAACGATGCTTTCTGCAAAATTCAACGATTAAAACATTATTTAATTCATATCATGTACTTGTGCCAATATACTTTTCTCTAATTGTAATATTTGTTTCATCGAAACCTTTAATTTCATGTTTTAATAATTAATTTCAATTCAATTTTATATTTTTTAAGAACATTTATTTTTTTTGTATTAGAATTTTTTATATGTTTACTCGGAATTTTATATTTACTTTAAGAAAGGCCTCGTCGCAAGAAAAAGCACTCGATAAAGTTACTTGGCCATAAAAAGGCACCAAAATACTACAAATCAAAGAAAATACAACAAATAACGTATGGCGTTCCGGTCATAGTACCGAGCCTTGTCCGCGGCCTTTATCTCGGGCCTAAACTTATTTTCCACGATCGGATTTCCGATCGTAAAATATAAGTGGCACAACGTCATTTTTTGATGAAAATAGCAATAAACATTCCTTCTCAGAATTGCCCCTCTCTGTGGGCACAAATTCAGAAATGTACGTTGTTGTCCAAAACTT
>JAPYZS010001714.1:0-14063 GCA_030522925.1 Trissolcus japonicus | reverse complement strand
GTGGGGTGCCCCAAGGCTCGGTTCTGGGTCCGTTGCTGTTTGTCCTCTACACCCATGACCTCCATCATCATACCAAATGTAAACACCAGTCTTTCGCCGACGACACCAAAGTCTACGCTGATCCCACCACACACGCCCACCAGCTTCAACTCGACCTTGATGCCATACACACTTGGACTGAGATCTGGCTATTGCCGCTCAACCCGCTCAAGTGCACAGTGCTCCACATCGGTGACGCTCGGAACCCACAGCTGGTTTACAATATCGCAGGACACCCCATTGCTGAAACCTCGGCCCAAGTGGACCTGGGCCTTACCGTCACATCAGCCTTGAAGTGGGATCTGCAAGTGGCGTCTGTTACCAGGAAGGCCAATAGGGTTTTGTACAGGACTAGAAAGGCATTTGCCTACATGAGCCCGGACCTGTTACGCAAGATTTTAACCACCTACTTGTCGCCCATCCTGGAGTTTGGCATCTCTGTGTGGTCTCCCTACTTGCGTAAGGATGTTGACGCGGTTGAGAGAGTGCTCCGTAGGGCCACGAAGATACCTTGGCAACTTCGTAACCTACGTTACGACCAACGCCTAGCCACTCTCAGACTGACTAGCTTGGAAATGAGGAGAACGGCTGCAGACTTGACCGAGACCTATAAGATCCTGCACGGTGTTTATTCCACGCCCCTGAACCACCTGTTCCTGCTGGCTTCGACGCCACACTTGCGAGGCCATCCGCTTAAGTTACGCCAACAGAGAGCGACGCGTCTTCAGAGACGAAACTTTTTGAGTTGCCGAGTGGTTGCGAACTTAGTGATGGCGCCCTCACTTGCAACATTCAAATCCCGACTGAGCTCGACGTCATTGACGGTGGTTGGCCGACGCTGATGAACCCTCTTCCTGGCTGCGATTAGTTGATGATCTTCCTAGTCACCTCGCTCTCTCGTCATGTTATCTTAATCTATTTTCTTTTCTTTGTATAGACTCGTTCTCACCTTTCTTTGGTACTATGTAAATATAACTTCTTTTCTTTGATATCTCTATCGTTTGTAAATACTCTCTCTCCATATGAACTTTTGATAATACATATATATTGTGTTCCGATCTATATATAGGATAAAACAGTTTTGTACTGCTGCCTATTATTTTTGAATAAATAAATAAATAATTACAAAAATTACATCAAGTTGAAAAACAACTTTGCATTTTCGTGTCACTTTTACCCCGGTTAACCCTACTCAAAATATATTCTCATACATTCTACATATACTTCATTCATAAATTATTTGTAAAGCGGCAATAGCTTATATTAATTCTATTTTAAATAATTATAAATTTTATCGAAAAAATATACTATATTTATGGAATCAATATAAATTTTACATATTTTTGTACGTATATTTTTTGCCCTAATGTTGTTTATCGAAATTATGATGATTTATTCAGGGGACATCCAACCCAAAATTGATGAAATTAAAGAAAAATTAGAAAAAATTTTTATTGCATATTCTTATACCTTGAAGTCTCTTCTTTCATGCGATGTCATTTTTCAGTTTCAAGTTCGAAAAGTTGCAATTCATCATAGTCTTGTTTGTTGGAAATCTGTTTTAAAGATGCCTGGCAAGGCTTTATTTAGATTTTACTGGTCATTACGGAAAGGAAACCTCATTCCACGAGAACAAAATGAATTAAAAATAATGAATAAAAATGAAGTGAAATAAAATGATAAAAAATAAAATAAAAATCAGTCAAGGGGACCGTGTACCTAAGAATAACGAAAAAGTGGTGATTATTTTATATTCAATTTTTTGATCCTCTGAAGTATGCTCTTCCATGTACTGTTGTTAATTTTAGAACATTTTAGAAAGTCTTATATTCTACTTTTTTGATAGGCGCACGCATCGTCTAGCGATATCTTATTGTTCAGAGGTAATTATCTCGTAAATTATTTTCCGTTTATCAACTTTAACAGTTAAGCATACCACAACTAAAAAAAAAGAGAAAAGAGAATTACCCCCAAAAAAATTACTCAAAAAAGCATCATTTTCAGCCGTTTTTACACAACAAAATGCATAATGTTATGCCATCCAGCTAGAAGAAGCAAATCAGATTTTTACCGGTCACTCCGAAACATCAGGCACGAGCATTTTTAAACAATTATTTTCAAAGCGAAATGTAAAATGCTGGTTAAATTATTGACATTGTTATAATGTCTAAGTACAAATCGCAACATTCACAAGATCATGGCCTGTATTTATTACCGCGGACTTAGATAAAACAGAAAGACATTCACGCTAAAATAGAGTATTCTGGAAGAAACAAACGAAAAAGAATCTTATTTACTGACGAATCATTATTTCCATTTCTTCATTCAAAACAGATAAAATATAAAATCAATTCATTTAAATATTACAAACACTCTTGATTTAAGTATTATCACCAACAGATCATGACGTTTTTGAGTTTTAAATAATGTCTTTCCAATTATGTGTATCTTGTCATCAAGATAGAAAATAAATGTTTTTAGGGTAATTTTAAATTCCCTTATGCTTCCGTTCCCAGAATCTCCCCTCCCTCTCCTCGAATGCTCTCGGGATGGCCCGAGCATCTCCGGCGAAGTTTCCCGAAGTTTCCCGAAGTTTACCCGAAGTTTCTTAAAAGGGCCCGAGTGCCTCTAAAAGGACCCGAAGGTTCTCGGGGGGACTAAAGTACCTTTGGAAAGACTAGAGAGCTCCCGGAAGAACCCGACTACTCTCAGTGAAGTCGCCTGAGGGGGACCCGTCCCTCGAAAGAAGAGGGGGTCCCCCTCCGTCACAGGTTCCTTTTACCCCTCAGAAGGATCCGAGTCCTTTCGGTAGGACCTCTTCCTCTCGAGAAAGGGTGATTCTCCAACGAGACCCACTCCCAAATAACTTCAGGGCGAACAACCCGAGGGGGATCCTCTTCTTTGGAATTGGATATGGTTGACATGTGAATTTTGCAATTCAATATTCAATGTCATTCCATAATATATCTTAAAATTCCCCCTCTCCTCTTGGTCCTGTTTGCAGTTATAACATGTAACTTTTTCTTAATTGTATTGTTCTTATATAAATATATCTATTGTAGGTCATTTTCAAGATTCAAATGCGACTGTATCACAATGCTTCAACATAATGTGTCATCATGAATAATTCTTGTGATATTTTCAATGATGTAATAAAATTTTATTATTTGAAAAAATCCTATCAAAATTTGACAATCTGAAAAAGTTTGAGAATAATAATGTCCTTTTTTTTATGAACAAAATTAAATATTCTTACAATAAGCTAACGTTTTTGAGCCTTAGAAGGGTCACAAAATGTATGAAAAGAAAAATCTAATATTTTTTTAGGAAAAATTTTTGAATTTCAATTTGATGATACAACTGTTCTACAAAAAAAATTTTTTTCCACAAATATGATCGAATTTATTCATAATTTGATCGAGTTACGTATCATATTTTAGTGAATTAATAGACAGTTAATTATTATAGAAATAAAATTATACATTCCCATTTTCTTTTCAATTAAACTAATCAGTGGATGCAACTGAATTGATTATTTCTATCAATAATGACTTAATATGATTACTTTTATGGTATTTTTTATTTTATAATATGGGTACTTCTTTAATGTAGGTCAAAACTTATGTTTAAGTAATATTCCATTCTTTTAAATTCTTTTCTTCATGTGTACTTACGATATTGATTTCATTTAGATGTGTCAGGACAACCAGGCGTTGATTATCCAGCTTTAACAACTATTCCTGTGACATCATTCAGTTGCCGAGGTCTCAAAGGTGGATATTATGCTGATTTAGAAACTAACTGTCAAGTAAGCATGTATTAATAAAGTTATAAAATTATTGCAATAACTCATAAAATCATTTCTATTATTTCTATCCCACATAACCAGTACTTACGTGAGTGATATAGTAATCGCAATAGTATTCAACTGAAATTAGTTTATAATCGCTTATAAAATTATAATCCCCGATAACCACCGTTTATGTAAATAAACGGTGGTTACATAAAATTTACATAAAATTTGAGTAAATGCAACTCCTCATTGTACTGAATTATTTACATAAATCGTTTACATCACACAATTTTGTGTCGAAATTAATAAACGAATGAAAAAAAATGATTTTTGGTTTTTCAAAACTTTGGTTTTTCAAAATTCAAGAAATTTTGTTGGTTGTATAAAATTTATGTAAATAATGCAGGACAATGAGGAGTTAGATTTGCATAAATTTTTTGTGTAACAATTATGTAAAATTTACATAGAATTTACATAAATCTGGCTATCAGGGATATTATTATTTCAATTTCCTAATTTATAACTTTTCTATCAAAAAGATCACACCTTTAAACAAAATTAGAAAATAAAGCACTGAATTTTAAGATTTTTCTTCACACTATTAACGTTATTTATTGAAGTTGCTATCAAAGAAGATTCATGTTTTGCTTGGTTTTAAAATGAAAAAATTATTTTCATTTATCTCCCCCGCTCCCATCAAGGTTGATTTCTTGGCGTAGGGTGGGTTAATCCTCGATCGCACGGAGGTCATTCGAATTTTTGCGCTACGCCAGAGCATGACTCTGGAGCGTGAGACCAGAGCGGTACGCTGGCAAAGGGGCATGTCTCTTGGGGGGGGGGGGGCAACTCCCCTAAGGGGCAGGCCTTCAATAAGTAAGGCTCCGAAAAGAATTTATTTAAAACATTATTTAAATAATGTGATGACTTCAAAGTATGTAATATGTAATTTTTGTTCCAACGAATATAAGGTTTGCTTTTAACTTTTTTACTTGTTTTTAATTTCTTCATCTATGTTGATTAGGTTAGGGTCGACCTATAAGAAGTAAAAATCGTTCGTTTGACTTCTTCTTTTCTAAACTCATACGGAAGTTTAAACGAACGTGTGGATTAAAATTTTTATATTTAAAATCATAAATTTGTTTTCAAAATAAAGTTTATTGTGGCGCATTTCTTCAGAAGCAAAGAAAGGACGAGAGGCGGAAATAATGGTTGGATATTTAAAAAAAAAATTAGAAGAATAAGTTATTGAATTATTCCAAACAAAATCAGTATATTACTTGACTTTTGGGAAAAATAGAAACAGCCTTGACCTTCTGACTAGTTGAATAACATATTTTTTTATTTCAATATAGGAAATGTTGACTTTTTTCCCGTCTGTTAAGAAAGGATTTGCATTTTGACGTTATATTATACTTCTGAATGTAATATCATTTAATTTTACCCCGAAACGAACTCAAATACCAGAGAAAACAAATTTTGAGTTGTTTTATATATGAAATCGGGGCGATATGAGTTTTATTCAGAAATTTTTTGTATGATTTTTGTATGAAAAGATTGTATATATGTTTGCTACATAAATTGATACAACATTATTCGTTTCTAACTCACGTTACAGATAGTTGTGTTGAAGGTTTATTTTTATTCATGTAAATGATATTAAAAATTAAATTGTATACATTTGTATATACATGCATATATACTTTCCACAAATGTTAAGGGACACTTATGCATTTTAATGCCATAGTAAGTGCCCCTAACTTTTTTGCACGATATATTTGTTATATATAGAAACTAATACTGTTTTTGTTTACAGGTCTTCCATATATGTGATAATGGACGGAAGATTTCGTTTCTCTGCCCGAATGGCACAATATTCCAACAGTCTCAATTAATTTGTGATTGGTGGTTCAAAGTGGATTGTAGTAAATCAACTGAACTGTACGAGCAAAGTGCAGAGCAACTAGCAGAAGAAGAAAAAAGAAGAGCAGAGTTTAAAAAGATAAATTCAGAATTTCATCGTGACAAGGAAAACCGTTTAACTTCATTCAATAACGTCGATAACAATGTTCAACAAAACGGTCGATCCAACCATTTTAGCCAGTCCCAAAATCAAATGCATGCACATGAGCAGAATGTTAAATTTAATAATCAAAATAATTTTAACAATCAAAACACTATTGCCAGACAAATTTCAAATACCAATAAAAAAGAATACTCAGTATCTTCTACAAACACTCATAAAACTAACGTCAGACATCAAAATTATTTAGTTAATGATAGAAATGAAGCAACACCACCATTATACGACAACAATATTAACAATAAATTGTTAAGTGAATTAAAAACATTTCATAAAAAAGACGGAAAATATTTGAATCTAGTGAATAATGATCAAGCCAATGATTATCACAAATTAGATCTAAATGACCTAATCAATGGTCGAAAGAATAACAAGAATTCGGTTAGGCAATCAAAAGAACGAACATTCACACGAGATAATTTTAATTCTCAGAACCAAAAAGTTACACCATCTTACACAGAGACAACGACTTTTAGAACATCTACTTCTAATCCAGTAAAAGAATTTCAACAATTAGCTGAGAGTGCGTCATTTACATCTAGACAAAATATGCGTTACAACAAAGGATTCAACTTGAACCAAAGCATAACACATCTCACCAACAAATATAAGACATTAGATGGTTCAGTGAAACCAACTGCGGAAGAAAACCTCACTCAAACCACAACGAGAACAACTGTGCCGTCTTTTTCTGGGTCTACGTTCAGACCACGAATCATATCAACAACACCTGAAAGTATAACTACGCTAGGATCATTTTCTAATATGAATTACTACAAACAAAGTACAGAAGACGATAAAACAATTAGTACGCCACTGGAATACGTCACTGGTTCTACTAACTCACAAGATTTTTATCAACGTAACAACGGTAATTCTAATTATTTCAGTACGGATTATCGTACAAATAATCCAATCCAAAATTTATTCGATAAAACAACGACGTCCACTATAATAACTAAAAGTTATGATAACAATAATATTCTAGACAATAGACTAAGCAATAAGAAACTTAATGCCTCTTTATTGAATCAAGCTGAAAATAATGGTGTTTCAAATAACAATGTTGACAAACCGATTGCAAATTTTTATAACCAAAATTATAATAAAGCATCAATTGCGGCAAAGGAAAGAAAAAATAATCAAGATTATATCACGAATTATTACAATCAACGAATATTTACTAAAAATCCTACAAGAAATGCAGAAGGTAATGATTATAATATTATGAGTACTTCGACTGAGAAATCAGTACGCAATCGTCAAGAAACTTTAAATAAACAACAAACTACTAGATCTTCGACTGCCAGATCCTACGTACCATTTACAAAAAACTATGCATTTTCTTCAGAAACTACTGCTACGACTCGAAAACCATTAGCTTACACAGCTACAGTACCAAATTACAGTAATAAAAAAAATAATCAGTCAAAAAATAAACCTTTCACAACATCTGTTTTATCTTCGTATTCATCTGTTGTAACATCTAATAAAGCTACATATTTGCCCAAAAAAACAACAATTCCATTTTTATACACAACTGAAAATTCTATACTGAACGATAGACCTAAAAATGAAAAAGAACATGCTCTAAATATGTTGATATCATTAAAAGGGCTCAAAGGAACAGCTCCAACTGCGGTTAGTATAAAGGAAGAAAGTAGACGTGGTTTGAATATACCAAACTCATCTGGGCCATCTGCTTTACACTCACTCGCATTATACTTTGCAACAGCTGCTAACGATTCTAATAACATCTTGAGTAATAGGTCTCAGAATCAGAAAAATAATGTAATTTCATTAATTCCATTCGACAACAAAACTTCTGCTGAACTTCCGACGTCAATTCTGACTCAACATACTATCAATTCTTATACAGAATTATTTAATTTAAATAATGCCTTGGAAAATAATTTTACGAACTTTGACGAAAATGGAGAAGAACTTACTGATGAAGATTCTGGAGACCTTGAGTTGCAACAAAGTGCAGGACCACTCAATGGAATAAAAAAATCAAACAACACGAAATTGCGAGAGCTTGCTCAAGTATTTACACAAGCATTATCTGCTTACTTACAGGATCCAGACACATTTAAGCGAGTTCTTACTGAAATAAGACCCACAGAACCATCCCAAAACACTGAAAAAATTGATGTAACAACGAATAATCCACCGACGACTGAAGAATACCCATCTGTTACTAAAGAAAAAGGTGAAGTTTTAGATTTTTCTGATGACATTAATGCAGCTAAAAAAAGGCAACCAAATAAAGTTTACTCTGATAATATACCTAGAACATACGACTCAGCAACAGATTATCATGCAACTAGAGCAATCTTTGAACCGCAATATTTAAACTCTACGCCAAACTCCAACAAATACGATTATACAGAAATCTTGCAAAACGAAAAATCAAATGATTTTGCTTATAATGTGAACAATGCATTTAATGAAGATTCAAACCTTAAAAACAGTCCTATAGTAACTGATGATAGTTACTTTCCAAGTGGTTTAAATTCATTCAAATACAATGATACAGAACCTTATGGAAAATACGTAAAACCGTACGATGCTACTCCAATTAGCGATAATTACGTAGTATCTTCAACTCCAGCAACATATGGTATAACTGAATCTATGGTTTCTTTAGAAAACCAAATGGTTGATGACGTTAACAAAAATTTGTTACCATTGACTAATCAATATGTGAAAAATGTTCCAACGACAACTTTATACGATGACGGATTAACTAGCATAAATCCTACAACTTATATTCAAGAAAAATATGTTGAAGCAACAACTTCTAAACCATTTCGGATACAGTTTTCTGAAACTACTCGATCTAATGAAGATGAATCACTTGCTACGGCAAATAGTTTATATTCGAATCATCGAAATAATCAGAATAATATAATTGACGAATCAAAACAAGAACAAACAAATGATCATTGGACTTTCTCACCATCAGTAACTCAACTATGGGAAAGCACTGTATTTGTTGATCCACAGCATATAAACACAGGATTAATTGATGGGAAAGTTACTTTTACTTCCACATCTCATTTAAATTTTGCCAATAGTTCCGACAATGATAACTCTAGGGAAAAAGATTTATTAATTCGCAAAGAAGCACCTTCTCGAAACTTCAATTCAAATAATACAACACAATGGCAATGGAAATTGAACAATGACGATTCTCCAACAGCATTTACACTCTTACCATCTGTTTATGCAGAAGACCAACCAGTAACTACGACACCATCATACACAACTTATATAGCAACTACTATAGAAGCTCAAATGACACCAAAAAATAATGATGATTCGAAAAAATCATTTTCACATTCTCCTTCAACTTTTGAAGTCTACAATGTTTCAGAGAATGAAATAATGAAGGCTCAAAAAATGTTTGGAAATTTGAACGAATCAAGTTCAAAAACATTAATGCAGGTTATGGAACAAGCTGATAAAAATGTAACTATACGGCAGTTGGTATTACTTTTAATCAATCATTGTAATGGGCCAATGAACAAAACAATGGAAGAAGAAAAAGAGCATTTGTTAAATGCACTTTTAAGGTTGCCTGTTAATGAATTTTCATCTCACGAGTCGAAAGAAATTATTGCTGGTATAAGAAAAATTAGCTTACCAATAGGCAAGACTACTATTACACCGGAAAAATACCAAACGACGGTTCCATCAGTGCCAATGGTAACAACTTACCGCAATAGAAAGGAACGACGATACAAGACCTCGACAGAAAAACCGTATACTTCGAGTAGGAAAACAGAAGAATTTACATCTGAATCAAAAAATTCGGTATTGATACACGGTGCTACGGTAACTGATAATAGGGCGCTTGAATTGCTTAGGTCTCTTTATTCATTAGCTGCTAAATGGGGTTGAAGTGTATGAAAAATGATTATTGATTACGCAATCATTTTGTTATTTGTGCATCCTTTGGAAGAATTTTTCTATGAAAACCGAATATAAGTCTATGAATGCTCACATGTGAATATATTTGATATTTTCTTAAATACTTTAATGATCTATTTGTTGCCACATTTTGATTCATTACTGTAAATTATCAAGTATTCATAAGTTCCTACCATTTTTAATTAAAACATTCAATATGTATGTTCAATAATGGTTATGGAATCACTTTATGTTACGAATTACTATTTAAATCATAAAATGTTACGTAAAGACGAATTTATATTATAGAAGGTTCTAGTGACCAGAAAAAAATGTTTAATAACGAAATCATATCTAGAAGGGATTGATTTCTGCATTTATTGAAAAAATATTTATTTGAGATTTCATCACTAGTTTGATAATTGTATATTTTAATAATGAATACTGCCATGTACATAAAATTCATGCAACTTACAGATAACTGCATGATTTGAATTTGTAGAATTAAATATTCTTGATGGAATCAAACATAATAAAATGTACATAACTGAAAATAAATTTTAATATTGACATTATAAAGTTACTTTAATGATACAAGAAATACTGATGCCTTTTATCCATGTAATTTTCGTATGAAATTATTAATAAATATCAACGTTGTTTATATTCAAAATATATAAAATGTTATAATGTTGAAAAACTGCAATTTAATAAATAAATATAGTTGTTACTATAAATGTTAATGCGTTCAATCAATACAGTAAGATGCGCTATCATAACTTAACGAAATAACTCGGATCTTATCGACTGTTATTGTATGACATGTAATATAGCTCAGGAAGAGTACGGGTTGATGCAACAATTCGGTCATTCTGACAGTCATTAATTAGTATGAAAAATCAAAATCATAAATTGGCTTACAGAATAGTATTTGTTAATTATCTAGTAACATTCGAAAGCCCGAAGCAGAAAAAATTTTCCTTTTGAAAATTAAAATTATTTAAAAACCAATAATTTTCAGTGAACATTCTTGAAACTTTGTGACGTCAATTAATTCATGATCGAAATCATTTTTTCAATATTTGAAAATTTTCCGTTTTTATTTTAAAGTTTTTATTTTTCAATATCCCATGAATTGAACAAGACTTTGAAAGACCAAGACGAAGGATCTTTCGCATATATACAAACAAGTATGATTCTGAAAAATTAAAACGATATAGAACAATATTATTCGAATATAATTATAAGTGAACGTTAGGATTAAGTGAACTTAATATTTCTGATGACAAAAATATATAATTTTATCATGTAATCATGTAAAAATAGACATATATCGGCCGCTCTACGTGCAAGCCTAAACTCGTCTAAACGGGCGAGCTTATATTTTTATTATATATTGTTTTGTTATTGTTTTTAAACATTCGTTCCAAACCTATTTTATTTTTTATCTTGACCAACTATTTACGAAAACTGCGTCGAAATAATCATTAAAATACTAAAGAAAACTTATTGTGCTTCAGAAAAATATTGTGCTTCAGGCTTGTCAATTCCGAATGTTAATCATTTACCAATAGTTCATTTTAAAATGAGAATTTTTCACAAATAAGTTTTGAAAGTTTGTGGGAAAATTTCTGAATTATATAAAGTCATGTATAATCACAAAATATAATAATAATTTATCGTGAAATATTTTTTTATTTAGAAATATAAATTAACCGTAGTTTCTTTCACACTCAGGGTGACTAAAACATCTATTAAAAAATTATAGGCGACCAATTGAAAATAAAATTTTAATTAAGTTTTGACGTTCTTCATTAAAATGGAGATAGAAATGAAAATTTCATCAAAAAGTGTTGAAAAACGAATAAAATTATATTTTCATATGTAAGGGAATGGCGTATGCCTAGAGACAATTTTTTGAATAAAAAAAACTTTTTCATCAACACTAGAACGACCAAGGCAGTCATTTAAGCTATTTTGCAATTCAAAACTTGCAGTACTCTTTTATTTCGTGATCGATTCCTTTCGAATGTTTCAACTTCTATTTTTTTAGAATATATAACGTATTTCTGCGTTGTGTTTTTCATTTTCCTTATGCAAAATTTAATAAAAACTGATGTGAACTCATTGTAAAGAACCTATTAATTATTTATAATGACAATTGTGACAATAATTTGACTTTCTAAACATATTCTTCCAATATATCGCGTATTTTTGTTATCACTAAGAAATAAGCGCCGCGCGAGCGCGAAAGTTCTAGTTTTGTGCTGACTTGTAAGAGTGAGTCACCTATTTCATTAATAAATATTATAAAGTGTTACTTATTATTATATTATTATAAAATGATGAAGTTATATTATTATAAAATATAAAGTGATTTTTACAGAAAAATATTGGATTTCTCTGCAGGCCATCGAAATGACCGCGTGTGGCCGTTCTAGGTAGCCCAAAGGTCTGGTAGTTTGATTTTATTTGAATCAATGAATATGAGAATATTTATTAATATATATCAATGAACTTGGTGATAAACCATTGATCGTCCGTAAGTGAATTATATATTTGTTTGTGTTAATGAATTATTTCACTGAAGAGTAACAGCGAAATTTGTTTTGATTGAAAATTTGAATTTCTAAATGTATAAAAATCAAGTCTCCATTCTTAAAAACCTACTTGTGAGAAACTTCTGTTCAACTATGCGTATACATAACTTAACGCATGAAAATTTCCAGGTGCTCGTGTTCAAATAGTACGAGCGCGTGAAGAAAAAGTCATATCACCGAAACTAAGTTTTCTACAAGTTATGTCAATATTATGAAATATCAAAATTAGTGACACAATATGAAAAATTTTATAAAATCAGTTTCAGATTTTTGCATAGTTCAAAATAAAAAAACAATTCTTGATATGACATTTTTTGAATAATGGAATGCCTTTGTACTATTGTATTATATATTCTGTTTAATTGCAGTGATGTGAATTTTTTGTGAGAAATTCCTCTCAGTACTAATGTTTATATGATAACATTTTAACAAAACAGCGATTGTTGGAACAATTTTCTGTGCCAAATAAAATGTTCAAACCTCAAATAACGTTGTCAAATACAGGTATTCAATGTAACTTTGGCGTAGGCTGTAAAATTATCTCTGTTTGCGTACAGTTTTCTTCGGCATAACGGAGAAATTGTGGGAAAAAGTTTTAAATGTACATCTTATTCGTTTATATCTTTTACATATGTGAACGCTCAATAAATTTTTTTTTATATTACTAATTGAGAACCTGTGCTTTTAATGCGTATATACGTTGGTGCAGTAATTTTTTGTTGTTGTAAGGGCACAATACCAGTTAGTTTCTTACGAAGGTTAATGTTAAGACATAGAAAACATGGTGACCCTGTTCCTAATTGGTCAGCTGTGAAACAAGCTTCTGCAGTTAGTCATATGTATGCAGTGAATCCATTTGAGTGTTTTTGCTTACGACATCTACTGACAGTTGTACGAGGTCTTTCATCTTTCGCTACCCTTTGAACAGTCCGTGATGAGAAACGTCCAGCCTACAGAACATCGTGTAAGGTATCAGGTAAAAATGCTCCGGTGCTGTCTGGTCAACTTAGCATTTGTTATGACAATAAATTTATCTCAGGGTCTAACTTTGCGTATTGTCGAATTTAATTTATGCCAATTCTTTAATTCTTCTCGTGAACAATTGTATATGACCTGTTTTCGTGTCTCAGATCCTCGCATTCTCCATGTATGCGCTCCTGATGGTAAAACTAAGAATGTTGTGCATTAAACTGCATTATTATGAATTAATGAATATGGTCTACCTGCTGTGAATGTAGGACTTTTCTTAATAAAGGTATGAGATTTTACCACCATCGTGTGGATTTTTCTTCATGCTTAGGGCAATGAATATTTATTTCTTGATTGTCTCAAATTTTTTATTAAATCTGTTTAACATATCATTAAGGAGAGGGCTCAAGCTTTGTGATACCTGTTACGTCCGGAGAAGTAACAAACAATTTTGAGATTATATTCGAATAACACAAGCAATTCAGATTATAGGGTTGGCGCTTAATAAAGAAAAATTCCGTTGGTTTTACAATATTTATTTCATTTAACTTAACAGACATTATTTTTTTGGTATTTTAAACAATTTTAATAATATAATTAACTTATAACTAAGTCGATGTGACAAATATATGTTATAAAATATAATAATTTTAAGTCATTAATGCTT
>JAPYZS010001713.1:0-13007 GCA_030522925.1 Trissolcus japonicus | reverse complement strand
AGAGTGGAGAGTCAAAACTCGCGTAAGTCTAGTCGCATTGCGCGTCCCGACGGGCGGTTTAACCTTGCCTCGTCGGGTCGCTTGCGCGACCCTTGATCTTCGTGCTCTTGAGAACTGGCAGATTGTTGTTGGCTGATTTGGCGAATATCAACGTCTTGGGTTTCTACCGACGATTCTGACGCAGTAAAAGAATCTTGCGTCTCAGATCGATGTGCACTCAACAGACTTTGACTCGATGATCCCCCTCTTTTCGGTGCAGTCCCTGGTTCCACTTCATAGGTTTCGTCAACTTCCATATTATCACTTGGAATAATGTTGTCATCTTTATCTAAATCATTATTTCACACTCAATTATCATCATGTATTGATATTCTTAATTAACAATTAGATTTTAAATTTTAAACGGAAAACGAAATTTCGAAACAAAATAATTATACTGACTTAGATTTTGATCAACCGATGTTGCCTGCAAACTGCAAGTTGCGTTTGAACTGAAAAAAAATTAATATGTAATTATTATTATTGATAAAAAATAAGATCAATTCTTATTCGTGGAAAAACATCATTTTCTAAGTATAATTTCAATGTACGAATTATAAATACATTTTTTATTAATAAAATTAAAAACAAATTTTTTTAAAAGGTTAAGTCACTTCCTTATTTGTATTTCAAAGTGACAAGTTGAAATAAACATATCAATCAAAAAATTGAAACAGATTGCAATATTATCTACCTTGCACAAATTTCTTTTGTTTTTTGATCCACATCCTCTTCATCACATTGCAACTGCTCCTGGAAATTCACTAACCGCCTCCTTTTGGAACGAAGGGTTAGATCATCGAACGGTTTTCGAGCCATTTTTATTAATTTAAATAAATCTTAATATTCTTTATTAATTAATTTGTTATTTGTTGAATTAAAGTCGGTAGTAAAGCCAATTTGTGAAAAACAACTACGATGTTCTCAGCTGGTGCCCGTATACAACTATAATAAATACTCAAAATGCACCCTTGAATTCAGTGTGAAAATTATCACTCGAACGAGCATCGCAATAGCAAATTTTTCCGATTGGAATAAATTCAATTCGTCGTTTAACTGCTCAAAAATGAACTTGCCGTAGCCTGCGAACAGAAATTAAGTTAAACATGATTAACAATAATAAGCAAAATGTGTAAGTTAATTGTCAGTGTTAAAAGGCATACTTTCTCTTAAATGTCTCTGCAGGCTGTGATACAATGTGGCCAAACCTTATTGTTCACTGCTTCCTATTATATAGATGGAAACAACAGGACACCAATTTTATTCTCATAATGATGAGATAATTACGAGTCCAGTTTCTTTTTCTTCCAAAAGCTTTTTGGTTTGAAGTTCTTTGCATAAAAAGTTATATCTCATCCTTTTTTGGCTTTAGAAACACTGCTGGGGTTTTAGTCACTTCTCCAATAACCAACTTCAGATTAATGTCAACTTCTATGTTGGCAGAAGTGGGAAAACGTTTTGAAGACAACAACATAAAAACATAACCTTCATAATTGGAGTAAGTAAATAAATAAAAGTTATAAAAAGTATAGTTCGTCATTCCTTGAATAAACAATGCAGCAGTTTGTGATTCAATAGATTCAACCAATAAAATGGGCAACAAGAACGAGTGCCTTTCCTTGATGAGCCAGCAGCAACTGCCAAGGAAGGGCTGCCGGGAAAGCTAAGGATCTGGAATCAGTGACAGTGGAAAATACCTTGCAACCGTAGAGCGCGAGTCTTCTGCAAAAGAAGTTCCTGTGGAGAAGAAGGAGTGAGCGACATGCTTAAATCCATAGAAAAAGACAATCAGAAGAAAGAAGGAGGGCGAGAGTTCGTCTACTGTGTACAAAGAACCAAACAGTCTCTCAAAATGAGCACGGTTTGAAAATATACAAATCGCTGATGAGTATAGTTACGAAAAGACTGATATCGAGTGAAGTATGAACACAAAATAATACTCATAATAATTGAGCGTTTCTTTGAGTATTAATTAACATTTATTTTAACAGGTTGTGAAAATGCTCAATTAAAACCAGGTTTCAAACTGCGCTGACGAATCCATGTCGATCATTATCGAGACATTGTACTTTTACTGTTTGATCAAGTGTATTGTGGATCAACAAAATCTCGCATTGTTAAGTCGAACTCCTTCAGAATCCGTTTACGTGCAGTAACATATGTAATGAAACTACTAAACAAAGTAATGAACAAATTTTATCTTGTTTCTCAACTGAACTAAAATTAACTTTGTCATATTTTTAATCTGTTTGAATTTTGTGTTTTCAGAAGATACAATCGAAGTATTGTTAACCGTACTGTTGACTGTTAGCCAAAATAAAGTTTCAGTCAAACAGTTTTTCGTGAGCCCCTTAGTTCCCATGGTGCGATTTGCTATTTAGAATTGTAAAATGGATGAAATATTAGTAATTTCAACGAACAACTTTTTTTAATGAAAAGATAGACCGTCAAAACGCGCACAAGTTGTTATTTGTGGTGCTTTTTAAAAATATCGAGAAAGAGAGATAAATATTTAATTTGAAATTTTCTATAACTCGATCTCGATTCACTCTTATTTGCAAGTGAATATGTCACCGATAATTTTTATAAATTGTATAATATTATATATTACATCGGAATAAACATTTGAATGACTGGAGGCCCATAAAATAAATTTTCTTCTCGGCTGAATCTACAAACTTCACAAATAGTCCAGATCGATTTTCTGTGTTTACATTTTTTTTAATTTAAATAAAATTCATTAAAAGATAAGATGGGAATGATTATTTGGATTCAATGACCAATTACGGTATGCGAAAGAAAAAAAAACTAAAATTAATAAATATAAAATTGTTTAATATTTAATCAACATACACTTTCGATTTCATTGTCATTTAGTTTTTCTTAACACAACAGGTAAACATTAACTCGAAGTCTGTCGACAAAAAAGGAAGAACTTTCCTAGAGGTATAAGCGCCACCTGTTACGAATCTGTTAAAATAGCTGTGAGGTTCAGTTCAAATATAATTCAAACCAACAATCGTAAATATTTCACTGATTGGTAAGTAAAGAAAACAAAAAAAGAAAATAAATGAAAGAACTATTGTATTAAAACAAGAATATTCGTCATTTTGAATCGAATAAGATCCTGAATGAGAATGGGATCCAAAATAAAAATTTAAAATCAGTCAAGGTATGAAAGAGTACGAAATAGCTCATAAAAATGACAAGGTTTTGAACTCTGATTTTATTGTATTAGACATTTTAGTTCTCTCAATGTCAAGTAGCGCCCCATTGTCTATGGTCAGATAAATGTTGTCAAATTTCGCGTTGAAACGACTATTCAAAACAGTGATTTGAACATTTTTTATTGTTTCGGAACAGCTGATATAATTTTAAAAGTGAAACTCGTACTTTTTATATAAAATATATTGTCATCAATGACAGAAAAACCTCGTTACGCGTTGATTTGGTGGACACTTTCAAAAGAAACAGAGACCATCTCCTTGAATGTCATTCCTGAAATTAAACAAACGACAGGTTCAATTGTTGAATTGAATTTGAAAGACAAAAATAAAATCATAAAAGAAAAAGTTAAAGTTTTGTCGATTCATGGTAAATAATCTTCATCATTATTTTTAAAATAAATCATTTATTTTGCACTAGTTCTATTTTTGTTTTTTAAATTCGAGGTTGAGGTGAATAAACTATATTTAAATTTCTTCATCGAGTATTTTTATTCGTTTTAATATTTTATATTGGATTTGAGAAATAGGCTATAATTATTTTGTTAAAGTTGGTTGAAACATGTTTTTCAACACTCGGGTTATTTTCAGGGAGGAAAAGCGAATTAGAAAAGATTTCAGTGGATGACCGAGGAAATTTGTGTGACTTTGAGACAAAAGTTTTTACACAGGAAATAATGAACGCGAAAAAAGATATTAAAATCAAGGACAAACAAATCAAAATGACACGAATAAAAAACAAACTCGCCATGAGTGCTGATTTGTTGGACGAAGAAAAAATCTTCGAATCAGCCCTTCAGTCAAAAACAAACGGAAAACAAGCACTCACAAAAAATGCAAAAACCTTACAGTCTCAGAGCGATAAGGGAGATTTTGATGATCAGAATTTAAAGAAAAAATATATAAGACGTCTTTGAAAGATGAAAAACATGATTCTCACAAAGAAAAGAACAGTTCTGAGGAGGAAAATTTGGAAGAGGCAAATTCTGAAGAAGAAAATTTTGATGAAAACATCTCCGAGGATGGTGGTTCTGAGGAGGAGAATCATCGTTCTGAAGAAGTTTTAAACATAAAAAAATCCATCGGTGTAACTCAAAGACCTTCAACTCCAGTGAACTTCGATTTTGGTAAAATTCTTGGCATTTTACCGTCATGTTACCGGCATGTTAACCGATAAGTTAAAATTTGATAAAAACAATTTCGTACGACTTTTTGTTACAGTGACCAAAGAACACATTGAATTTCAACGCCAGCTTCTTCAAGCTATGGAATGTGCATATGCTCAACGAAATCAGGATAAACAAGATTTCCCGGGCCAATTGCAAAAAAGTGCTGCAGGAAGTTCAAAAAACGTGAATAAAAATTAAAACATGAATAAAATTAAAAATACAACATGATTATGAAATTGGTATTATTTATTTAATTGTAGGACATGATGGAATACATTAGAAAAGCCACAAATTATATAAAATATGGCCCAAATAAGGTACGAAACTGAGCATAGTTTTTAATTCTTGGATTGTTTTATTTCAACAAATTATTATTCCAATTCATGCTTTTCATATAATTACAGGTAGAAATAATTGAAGGCAGCAAAGTGTATTTCACAACCTACAAGAAAACGGTGTTGGAATCTACGATCAAACCTCACGATTGGAAAGGATTATCAAGAGCGGCTCTTTTAGCTATCTATGGGAATTCGATCATACACTTTTCTGCCAAAGGCTATCGAAGTACGTCTGGACCAGCAATTGCTTCAAACTTCTTCGACGCAATTCAAGGTGATTTTACTTGTTTTTTCGTTTTCTGAATTGTATAAAGTATTCTAATTTAGAACAAACATATTTACTATTTTAAATATTCAAATTTCGTCAGCCCCATGCAAAATTTATATTCCGTACTTCTCTTTCATAAAGTAAAATGTTTAGTGCGTTGTGCGCGCTCTCATCTGTCAATTTTAGGATGTTAATGACATGTAAAGAAATAAACCTTTGACGTATGAACTTGGCCGACCCATGTGCAACTGAATCTTTCTCGTAACTCTCTTTTTGATTTTCTTTGATTATTTTTTTGATTTTCAGGTTGGGCTTGTGGAAGAGGTTGAGGTTGAGGTTTCATCAACAAATTTATTTCTAATAAACGACGTTATCTGGGAAAACAAGACGATGAAGAAAAACACACTGCGAAAAAAAAGAAAAACTGCGCCGAAAACTGACAAATCAATATTAAAGCCGCGAAATAATGATTGGCTGTTAAAGTCAATGCACTCATCTGGCGACCAAGTGGTACAAGGTGCTCCGATGCAGACATCCAACGGACAGCCATTGTTACTTGCATCGCAACAATCAATTGTTGATAGTGCACTGCAACAACCAACTGTTGCCAGTATATCGCAGCAAACAACTGCGTTTTATGCACCTCATCAGCACGCTGTCCCGCAGCCATCAACTTCAGTCAACCTCCAACCTCCTGTTTCAACATATGCCTCACAACATTATTATCAAAATCCTGCTGACTGGAACCAGGTACGAATGCCAGGGCCACAATACCCAGAATATGGAAACTTCTATAATCAACAAATTGGTCCTTCTCATCCGGGTCTACCTCATTCAGCTCAACTGTATTTAGAGTCAAATCATTCAATCAAACATCATTTGGATGCATCGCATTCAAAGGTACCTCTTCCGGTAATTAATAAAATTGGTATTAATTTGTACCAAATATACGATTATTATTATATTTTATAATATAATAATTAAATATATATTAAATATATATCAATATATATTCAATAATATAATTTATTTAATTTAATTTGATTTAATTTAATTTAATAATAATATAATATAAATAATATTAAATAATAATAAAAAAATAATTTATTCTTGTTTACTTTTTTTCAGTATGGCTATCCTAAAGACGAATTACTCTAAGTAGTTAACGAATAACACTAGATAACTAACTATAGATAGGAAGAAGAGAGTTAATAATCAATGGTTTTATTTCGATACAACTAAATAATTAGAAGTAAGCTGTTAAGATAAGCTGACGAAACACAAAAAGATAGCGTTATATTTATTTCTTTATTACAAAACTGTTATAAAATCATCTAGATTTTGTTAAATAATTTTTATTTTTTGTATCCAAATAATATATAACTTAAATAACTAAAACATGTTTGCTATTTTGTCTGTTCGTTACCTCACTCTGAAAAATGATCTTATTAAGACATATCGAAATTATTGGTATTTTTTACAGTTTTCTTTCGCAAATTAATGTTTAACTCAAATTTTTTCTCATTTCAAGAATAACTTATTTGAACTAGGGATTTTTTTAACTGATTTTCAAAACCAAAAACGGTTTGAATTAAGAAGTTCATTTTTTAATCTGTCAGTTCTTTTTAGTACTCATAATTAATATAAATGATGTCAATAATTAAGAAATTTTATTGTTTTATGAATAAAGTGTACTTTGAAATATTCAGCATTTGATAATGAGGAATTAATAGTTAATTAAAACATAAAACAACCAATTTGGTTTAATTCGAATTGAATATATAGTTGGGCAAGGGATTCGGTCTCATTTGGACTTCTTTTTGGACTTCTTATGAGCTTCGTTCTTGGCTCTTTTCATGGTCATTTTCATGATTTTTTTAGCCTCTTTTGGAACTTTGAAGCTCATATTTCTAAATTATTCGTCCAATTCTAAGTCCTCAAATAGCTCAGGGCCTGCGTATCGACTTTGTAATCTTGCAACCTGCTTTCGATTCCCCGTCATAGCGATTTTTAATAATATATTAATTAATGTATATGCGATTTTTATACGAATTAACATGTATGAATAAGTGTGTAATGTGCAACTGTATTAAATGTATGTACGATTTAAACATGCGAGAACATGTACATATTTCCCACACATTTATAGAATACATGATATGAATATGTTGACAATCGCAAAAAATTGAATAAATCTAAAACTAATAAAAAAATCGAATTCGTACTAAACGTGTGTTAATTAATAAGAAATCAAACATATTTTTTCTATTTCGTTTATAATAATAATAATATTAAAAGTGTATAACAATTAATATGTAATTATATATTTTGGAATTGGTGATATTTATATATATCGTCGCTCCAGACGAAAAAGAGCCTATCTCAAAATTAACCCATGTATTTTAAATGGACGAATTTTGAGATAGGCCCTTTTTCGTCTGGGGCGACGACATATATTCAAAATAGTCGAATCGACTATTCTGTGTTTTAAGAAAAATGAACAAAGGCTTAAAAAAGGTTTAATTTATATTTATTAGAAAAGAGAAAATAATAAAAATGAGGTTTGCAAGAGATTCGAAAGAGCATGAACAGGTTGAAAACAGAATGAAGACAAATTTAAAAAAGGCTGAATAGTTCTTCTAGAGGTTGAAACATGTCCTCTTTTCAATCTTAACTTGCTGAATCCGGACATAAGCGCAAGTTTAAGAGGTTTAAGAGGTCGAGAAATAAATTGCTCAGACTCGTTTGAACTCGTTATGTTCTGTTATGAATCTTTTTGTTACTTCTTTTGAACCTCCTTTCAGCTCATTTCAGTTACATTTCAGACTACTGAATCTCTTTTTATTGTTTTATCAAACTATTCTTATACTTATTTCAATTTCTAATCAGCCTTATTTAAAACTATTCTAATACTCTTTCAAACTTCTAATTTGAGACCGAAAATTTTGACTCGGGTGGTGCTATTAAAACCTCATTTTCGTAAGCTAACGCTTCTTCTTCGTCAAGCATTTGAACTTGTAAATTGACCACAGATTCTTCTTCTGTATTGTCAACTACAGTTTCTCTTAATTCTTTATCATCTACGGAATCAATTTTTGGAAAGGAACCATTTTTGTTTGCCAAAATGATTCGTCTTTGTTGACTCTCACTACATGAAGATCTTTTGGAGTCCACACTGTGAACAAACAATAGCTTCTTTTAGCGATGTTAAGTTGGCCTTGAACTTGATAATAATAATGATGAATAGGGTTCATTTTAGTAGGATCTTTTTGAACGAAAATACGTCTGACAACAGGAACAGTTTTGATTGCCTCTGCAACTGTCATATTTTCAGCCGACCTAGGACACTTGATTTCAACCAAACCATCTGAACCCACAAGACCATCAGGCGAGGCTCCTAGAAAATGATGTATCTGATCGATGAACAAACCGCATGGATAAATTTCTTCACCAATCTCATCCATTGAAGCCAACCTAGCCACTTCTTCGTTTCGTTTCCCGTATCTCATGGGTTCGGTTTCAACATAGGATGGATACAAACTTTTTTTACCAGCGTTTGGCAAGATGTTCTCGCTTGTTTTCGACAAACTTCGCCGAAATTAGAAGATGTCGACATGTGCTGCCTCAAGGACTTCCATCTGTCGTTTTCACTTTGCTGTCTTGTTGATTGTTCGATATTTTTTCCAATTTTCGGCATTGTTTCGTAATTTTTCTAGGTGGTCTTCTTTTAGTGTCTCGAAAGCTGTGAAATGCATGTCGGGTTGCTGTGCATTCGGTCCATAAAATTCACTGCCTCGATCAGACTGTCTCACGGTCGTTCGTCTGTGATCAGCTCTATAATTTTGAGTTCGCAAAAGAGCCTCTTGTCTCCGTCTTTCAAGATTCTCAACGACAAGCGGAACTGTCTTGTTTTGATTTCGATGAACTTCTGCCAGCAACTGATGTGAGTTGTATTGGCATAGCACTTCCCATAACTCTGATGTCGTTTGAGCAGCGTACACGGAAAAAATTCTTTTTCCACCAATAAGTTTACATAAAACTAAATTGAACAATTCTGCAGCATTATTTGTCTTATCTAATAGCAAACTTTCAGCATGAGAACTGAACGTACGCATTATTTCGTTAATCTTAATATCAAGTCCGAACTTGATCATGTCGGGCATGTAATTCTCTTCAAATGTTCTCTCGCCATTCGGTGGGTTCCATGCGCAACATAGTCCACGTTCTCGGCACATTTCATGATCACCGAAGATATGTCGTGGCATTAACAAAATATCTTTTTGTAATTCTACACCTTTCATATCTTTCGGTAATTGTGAATCATTTCTGAACATTGCTGCTTTGTAAATTTCTTGTCGAAATCGCAATTTATTTTTGTTGATTAAATTTCGGGTTTGAACGTACCCACGTTCCCGCTGTTTAGATGGTTGAGCGGTTTCTGGTAATTTTATCAAGTGTTTGCACAAGTTGCGGTACAAATGATTGGTGCATTGAATTTTGTTTACATCAACGCCGTACTCATCATACGGCCTGCAGTTTCTGATTGCATTGTAAACATTACTGTCGTTGTCCGCAATTAATGTCTTGTATATAAGACCATGTACTTCAATGCTACATTTGAAAACTTCAGCAATCGCATCACTTTCCATGCTGGACGATCTAATGTTACGATCAAAGTTTATAAAACAACGATGCTCTGGACAGTCTACGCCTTTATGTTCGTAAGAAGCACAGAACGAACAATACTTGTTACGAATGCCTACCCATAAAACTTTTTTTGTCACAGAACCTATAATTACACCAACTCCAGAGAGAGCATCATAGGAATGACCGTAAGAGCATTTAGACCACTGTCCATCTGCTATGACAGTAATAAATGGTATTCCATTAATAACATCGCCACGTTCAATAGCTGCACGTTTTTCTTCTTCTGCAGCTTGATTCATGCTCTCCATTGCAGTTTGCGTGAAAATATCTAACACTTTTTCGCGATATTTTCGGTATGCTTCAGGACCCATTCATCGATGCACAAACTTCTTGCAAAGTATTGTACTCAATACCTGACGACAGACTTCCTATTACTGCTGCTGTGTTTATGTCGATTGCTTGATCATCATCTGGTTCAGACCAGAAGCTTTCTATATAACCGCACATTTGGCACTTGACGGTATACTCTACTATACACTTTCATGGCTTTCCTTCGAACTTTGATAAGCTTCAAGTCTCGTAATGAACAAGCAATGACTGAGTGTTCATCAAATAATCTATGTAATTCAGCCAAAAAGAAACAACATTTTTCAATGCAACAGAAATCAGGGTGAATTTCCTGTGTTTCATTCGGATCAAAAAAAGCATTGTCCGTGCTATTTACTAAACAACCATCATTCTCAATAAAATAAATATTATTCCATGTTTGATCATTCGCAGTGATACTTTCAGTGATCAGCCCTTCCGTTTCACTTACATCTACATTATAATTTTCATCAATACTATTACCAATTACTTCATCAAACGAACAATCATCAACACAATGTAAATCCGAATTTAAAGATTCTTGTTCACAAT
This sequence comes from Trissolcus japonicus, assembly GCA_030522925.1. NCBI lineage: Eukaryota > Metazoa > Arthropoda > Insecta > Hymenoptera > Scelionidae > Trissolcus > Trissolcus japonicus. The sequence continues at coordinate 2,404 of JAPYZS010001713.1, read as the reverse complement.
TGTTTAAATGATTGTTAAAAACTTCCTCACCTGTTCCCATGGATCCTTCCTTGTTTTTTTCCTGCTGTCAAATTAAAATTTATTATTGATTATTGTTAACACGCAGACGTGAAAAGATATTATCATTTTTATGCCTAAAATATGCAATACCAAGAATAAAAATACTCTACCTGGTTCATGTAACACTAACTTATTAGTATCAGTTTTCTGATAGGAGTGTGTATAAAATGCAATCATAAAAGTATAGATTGTAATCATACAGATTACAATACATACAGAAACAGAAAACAAAAATGCAGAAAATAAACAAACAAAAAAATCAAGAAACACAAAATGAACAAATCGACGCCTCTTACGAAGAGCATGCCAATTCAAATTATCGTTGAAAAACATGCCAGTTCAGGTTCTTCGTGAAGAATATGTCAGTTCAAATGTTTGATAAAACTATGCCAGTTCAAAATTATATTTGAATAACATGCCAGTTCATTTTACAGAGTTACTTTTTCTCGTTCATCTAAAACTCTACAATTGATTTTGTATTAACTTTCAAAAAAAATATCAACGCTCTAAAAAATTAAAAAAATGTTAATATCCTAACTCTAAAATTGAAATTTTAGCAGTTCTTTAGCATGTTCTTCGTAAGAGGCATCGAAATAAGTAAAGCTTTTTATTTGTTTAATAATTTTATGTTTTTTTTTATATTTGTACGGGCAAAGCACTTGGACCCACGAAAGTCGATTCTTCCAAGCAAATATTTTGTATTATTATAAACCTACAAAAAACAATTTGAAAAAACTAACAACCAATAAACCAAGAAACAAAAAATAAATTAACAAACATGAATTAAAAAAATAGAGAATAAAAAACGAATGGAAATCTTGTGAATTCTGTTTATATATTTATTTCTTTGTACATTTGTTAGTTTATTTTCTGTAAAGTTATTCCTTTTCTTGTTCATATCATGTTCCATTATTCATTTTTTGTTTATTTGTTTGCTTATTACGTACGAAAAATAAGCAAACAAATTCGAAAATTTCTGGTTATTTATTATTGTTTGTTTTTTAATTTTCTGTTTACCTATTTATGTGCTGGTTCAATTTCTTTTTGTTAATTTATTTGTTTATTTACTGTTTGTTTGATTTCTCTTAGTTTATTGTTTTTGTTAATATACCAGTTTCTTTATTTTTGTTTATTTGTTGTGTTCATTTATTAGGTCATTTGTTAGGTTATCTATTTATTTATTTGTTTTCTGTGTTAATTCTGTTTATTATTTTATTTAATTGTTGTTTATTGAATGTTTGTTCATTTACATTTTTTAACGATAAAAAAATTTAACAAAAACTGAAATGGTATCTGTAACAGATTAAAATCCACACTTTTTTGGTAGCATTTCACACATATTTTGTGGAAAAAAAATTGTAGCTAAAAACTCAGTGTTACTTGGACCAGAACTTGTGTTAGTATATATTCAGGCCAAAGTACTGCTTTGCAAACAAAAATTACTAAGAATTAATGAAAAGCAGAAATAAATCCAATATGTTTGATCGTTTGTTTGTTTGTCTGTTTTATTTTGTCTCTTCAAAAACTAAGTAAAAACAGAGTTTGTTCGAATCCGGTATACTGTACACACTCTCTAAAGCGTTTGAAGCTATGTATTTACATTTTTGTTATTATTTCTGTGGATCTGAGAAGAAACCAGTTAACTACCAATTGAAATGAAAAATATTAAACATTAAAAAGTAAAACTTCAAATATTTTGTTCAACAAAATTAGAGTTTTCAACAATGTTTAAACTTGTGAATTATTGTTTTTGATCCCCATAGCAACACTTTTTTGAGTTCGTCTCATAGAAGTAGATAAAAAAACAATATAAAATATTTTTTTAACTTAAATGTACAAAAAAGCACTTAGCTGGTTCTTTTTCACAGCCACAAATTTATCATTATTGTTTATATAATATACTTAAAACATTTTTATATTTTTAATATAAATATTTATTATATTTATTTTACCATATTCATATATAATTCATGTATTTCATGTTTTTATCACACATGAATTATTTATTTTCATGTCACACATGAATTAATTCGTGTCGTTTTATTCGGACTTCTTAAAAATATTTCTTATAAACTTTTTTAAAAATAAACATAAACTTTCGTAATGACAAAGATAAAGTCAATGAGACCAACACGAGTTTCTGAATTCACTGCAGTGTATCAAGAATAAGAAACATCTAGAAGAAAATGTTAGAGAAATAAAATATTCAAAAAAGTTTACTATATTATTAAAACTATTATATGCATTGTTATGCTCTCTCCAAATTGTATATTTTAAAATGAAATTATATTTTATTTCACGGGTTAAAATTGGTTTATTCAGAATCACGAGACCGTTTACAAGG
>JAPYZS010001712.1:0-18383 GCA_030522925.1 Trissolcus japonicus | reverse complement strand
AGTTTTGTTCTAAATTTGCTTTAAAATTTGTGGTCTAAAAGTGCATACGAGGGAAACTACACGTTGATCATTGAGGAAGAGGAGCGTAGTACAATCAATATCAATTATCGATTATTCATTATAAAATTATATTGAGAACTTTTAAAATTGTTTGATAATTTATATCGCTAATTAATTAAGTATCCAGATACATTCAGAAATTCGATAAAGTTTTTATAGGATTTGTGGAACGTTGCGAAATAATGAATTATTTATAATAATTATTCGTGATCAAATTAATATAAATTATTGATTATTCATAATACAATTATATTGAAGACTATAAAATTATTTGATAATTTTTAGATCGCTAAATATTGTAGTTGAAAAATGTATCTGTCTATGTTGGATCTGAGTGATACATGAAAATGTATTTAAAAAAACACTAAATAATGTCCTCCCTTAAAAAGGAGTAACTGATGAAATCAATATTTTTTGTCCCAGTTTCCAGGGCACTTTTGAAGTTTTTCATTAAACAGAAAGAAATCCTTAAAATAGTAATATTTTGAAACTCGAGTTTCAGTATCACACTGTAACTGTTAAATATAATTAAAAACGCATCATTGCAGTTTATATATATTATAACACGTTTATCTAAAATATCAAAGTTCGAGTAAGATTATGATATTTCAATGAAGAGAATCGAATTAACTTATAGTTTTAATCTTAAATTGAAAAAAAAACCCTTACAGAAAAGTACTACAAATGTTTATAGTTACTATGTATAACTACGGTATTTTTTGTAGTAAATTGGACGAAACTAAAGAAATTTCTGTAATCACTATAGGCTTCTGTAGTATTTTTCCGTAAGGGATTGTTGTTTTAAAAGACGTTCTATCGCATTTCAAGGAATAAAATTCGACAATCTTAATCAAACACAACCAAAAATATTTTACGAATATAAAAATATATGACAGGAGCTATATTTTTGGACAGAATTTAATTGCCCCGGGTCTGATCAAAGATTTATCTCGAATACGACGCAATGAAGATTAAGATGTTCATGAATAATCATTATCCATGATCATGCAAGGTCGTGAATAATTTTGCGCGTTGATACGTATCTCTAAGAGAAATTGAATTACGAATTTAGCTTGATTTTGATAATACAGATCAAAAACAATAAGACCAAGGAATTCGAATGACATCTTGATGAAACTTCATTTAAATCTTCATTTAAAAACAGAAAAAGTATTTTTCTTTAAATCAAATTCTATTCGGCTTGTTATTCTGAAAGAAAAATTTTCGTTTAACTTGTGTATACAAAGTGTAAAAAATAACTAAATCGCAGACCGCCGACGAACGTAAGAAGATAATTTCGCGGTTAATGAAGAAGGACAAAAAGATATGGCTAAAGCCTCGAAGCTCCCATCCTTAAGCTGAACCATTTTTTTATGATCGTGAAATTTTCTCGCTTAACGAACGCACACATTAATTACACAAAGTGCCATGAGCTTAGAATTGAGTCATCACTGCAGCTTCCTCGATTTATGTCCACAGCAATGGATTACAACTGTCTCGACAGCATGATATACGTCCGAATATATTTTGCATTCCATTTGCCAAATAGCGGTTTGTACTAATCCTGGTTAACGCACGTTTTGCCTTGTATTTACACCTTATTTACGTTTGAGCTTGTCTGGTGCGACTTTTTCAAGCTCGTCAATGCATCAGGGAATCGGCGATTGGCTTAAACCGTTATTGAAAATTCTCATTACTCCGAATCATGTCAACGAATTCGTTCGCTGATTTCTGATCATTTTGCAAATAAGAAAAAATAGAAGCACAAAATATTATATTCTCCTATAGTCGTTAATTATCATTCCAACGTGTTTCCGCGGCGATTACGTTTTAAAAACTTGAAACTTAATGTCAGTTGGAGCCTCTGTTTGTTGTTGGAAAAACTTTTTCTTTAAGATAAGCTGCAACCCATTGAACGTTTGTGGAATTAAAAGAACGACAGGAGTTTTTAATACAAATTTAACGAACAAAAAAATGTGGTACAAACGAAAAATTCCAATTAAAAAAACAGCTTTTGGGTGAAATTATTTAGAAAGGCCAGAGACAAATCTAGAGAGTTCCTACAAACGAAAAAAGTGAAAAGTACAATTGTGATTACATTTTTAATGAATGTTAGCAATCGAGTTACGCGAACAGCTACGTTTCTCTGTCATATGTATAAATTCTGATTGTCAGGTCACACGGGTGCCCTCGTTTTTACACGCGCAAAAATTGGCTCTTAAAAAACATTTACAAACAAAATTGATCGCAACAGCGTAATTTTATAATTAACAAGAGAACCGTCGTTGAGTAAACAAAATTTTTTTATCACATGCAACATTCGAGTTGCTCTGTTTTTGTCATTAATGATAAAAGTTTGTCCTCCAGAAGATCGAGATTTTGTAAAGTAATTAAAGTTAAGCGTTGTCGTGTCGCGTGCTTTTTTTATTTTTTTCCCAAGCAAACGTATATTTTGCTCGAAGTATTAAAGATATTCGAGTTATTTTTCTTGATAGCAAAACTGTAATGAAACATTGTTAAAAGTATGAGAAGTTGTTGCATACTTGATTCGGAGGGATATACGAAATTATAACTAGACACATTTTTACACTCGAAACTTTGCACACAGTGAACTCTAAGAGAATCGCCATGATAAAAAATGTACGGCAACTTTTAAAAGATTCGAATAAATTGTCAAACTTTTCAGACTTTTTGAGAAAATGTATGCAATTTTTTTGTATCTCTTATTTATAAAATCGTACGAGAACATGAATTTAAAAATTCAAATAATAATAGATTATAAATATTTAACAATAATTGTATAGTCAAGTTTAATTTTTAAAATATCTTTTTGTTTCAAAATCATGACTATCACGTCAAAGTTTGAACCAGAGTGACGTTGTTGTATTAAAAAAATCATTTCCATAAAAAATTTTTTGTAGCACGTGAAACTTCTCAGGCGTGTGATTAAATGAACAACTAAATTTATTGACCGTCGAGGTAAAAAGTTAGAGTCAAAGCGCTATAAAATAATCTTGCGAGTAAATTGTTTGAGTTCTAAATCCCTGAAAAAAGCTTAACTGAAAAAGTGCAAACGACCAAGAGTTGCAAAAGTGAAACCGACATTTCCTCTGGGGCAGGACAATAATTGCGAGTTAGTAATTGACACGACAACTTACGCCCGAACGACAAAGCGAGCGAAATTCCCGCTCGGACCCGACGAGCTTGAGTGGAGTCATTTAAATTTCTTAAAAGTTTCTTACACTTGGTTGCACTCTCGCAGTGTCGTCGGACGGTCGGACACATGCAGGGCTAACTAATTGGGAAATGCAATCGCTTCACGGGCACGTAGTTTTGTCTAAACGAGATCACTTTTGGCTCGACTGTACCAATTTGGCAGTCCATGGCAAAACTAAAGTTCCGCCGATACCGCACCGTACTATCAGAAAACTTATGCAAACGGTGTTACATGCGAAGTCCTCAAACGTCAACTGCCGAGAGATATGAATTTCGTAGCGGATGCGCGTTCAAAATACCACTCGTCATCAAATTCGTAGCTGTTATTACAAAGTACGCGCGGCGCGGTCCCGTTTGAGTTATTGCGCTGCACTTCAAACGCTTTTCCATTTTCCGACAAACTTCGTCTACACGTTGCGAATAAATAAAATCGACTGCCGCATCAGTTCACGACGGGACATTTTTTTTTTCGTCTCTATATAGAGACTTGCTGCTTCAAAAACAATTGAACTTATCAAAAGAAATTTTGGGGTTGGAAAAAAAAATACTTCATCGTGGATACCGAAATCTTTCGAAATTAACCAAATTTGTTTCACGCACTGAAGAATCGCGTTTGAACTGAATGAATTTTTGCTGACGAGATGAAACAACTGCACATGCTAAACTGGTCAATGAAACATTTTCCTTTTTTCATACATTGAATATATTATTTTATTTTTTCTTTTGTAATTTGTTATACGAGAGAAACAAATAAGTTAAGTGTAAATACTCTATCCAATTATATTAAAGGTGATTAACAGAATAATGATTTAAAGTCTTTTTAAGCGGTGAGGCATTGCGTAGCACAACTTCGGTTCAACTAGCTGCATTTAAATTGTATCGTCTTAATAGACTCTGAGAAGTAAATCCAGCGCAATGGTCTAACTATATCCAGTTATATCGTGCATCTAAAAGTTTGTCTCTCACTTATCAAAGCGATACGAAAAAGTCTTCCGTAGTTCTGAGATCTCAGATTAGCTTTCGTCGGGGTTTATATATATTTACAATTATGCATATACAGGGTGCTCTGAAACATCCTGTAAATGCCACACTGTACACAAATTTGGCCCATTAATATTGTTGTTTTACATAAAATGAAACAACAAAAAAAGACAACTTTGAACATTTGTCTTTTTTTTCAAGTCTCATAAAAACAAAACCAATTTTAAAGGGATTTTGGTTAAAAAATCTATCTTCTTTTCCTAGTTTTCTAGTTAACTTTTAGTTTTATTTTTTGTTTTCTTTTTTTTTTAAATTGTATATGTTGGTGGATGATTATCTTTTTGATCAGCCGTTGTAAAATGTTAGTTGCAAGTATAATATAATTGAAATGACTGCCTCTGAACCAACCAAATCAAACTGAACGTGTTTTGTATAACAACGACATAAAACGGAATGTATCATCAGCTACAACACGTTAATTAGAAGAAATTAAGTTTAATTTAATAAAACTCATGAAAAAAAATTGTCGCAAATCAGCATAAATGTTGAAAACTGCGTTATGTTTAATCTGATGCACGATTTGTCGGGGCGTTTCAAAAGTTGATTAACTCGCGGATGAATATTTTCTCGAATTCCACTGCGAGCGCATCGTCGGGTCGAAATTTGCAACCATAAATTTGTCTTAGTGACGAGCCCGAGGGTCGTACGTCTGTTTTATTCTCGTATAACCATGCGAGTTTTTATTCCGCCGCTGAAGCATCCACGTAGGCGCCGAAAATCCAGCTGCCGTAAATTCCCGACTGTGACGTCGTAAAGAATCGTGGATTCTTAATTCATGGTAATGAAGCGACAAATTAGTGCCGCCCGGGATGGAGGTGGAGACACTTTTCACGCGGAATTTAATTATAACAACGCGATCGCCGTACTTTTCCAAGGAACGTTGCGTTATTTTGACAGGCGAATGCACTTGGTGCCCGACTTAAAAAGGGTGGCTGTTGACTTGGACTTTGATAGATTGACTCTATTATGAATTCTAAATAAGTTGCCTTGACGTGGATCCGCTGGGCCGGGAAGAATTAAAAACTTTTTTGACTCCCGATGCATTGTAATTTAAAAAAAACAAAAATAAAAAAAAAAAAAGTACTAAAAAAAAAAAAAAAAAAAAAAAAAAAAAAAAAAAAAAAAAAAAAAAAAAAAAAAAAAAAAAAACATTTTTCTTCAACTTTTCTTATCTTTTCGTTTTTTTTATTTGCAATCGCAAAATTTATTTTTACACTTTTCCGATTTTCTCTAGATCTGGTACAGTTTATTGACAATACTTTGGCCGGCTTTCCTTAATCCCATCAGGGCAAAAAAATGGTATATCAACAAAATATAGTGTAATCCCCATGGCTGCCGTTGTGGAATCATCATTGGGTGCAATATCACTTCACACGTCACTTGATTGTCCCATCGAAACTGTCGGCGAGTGTTTGTTCGCAACGCTACAATTAGCTGTATATTGTCAGCTTTAAAAGAGGATCAGAACGGCTATGGGCGATGAATCTAGAACACGTTTTGGAATAATTCTGGCGCTGATATTGGTGGCCTCTCCTTGTCGCTGACGACTTTGTGTCGTCGTCATGACAGTTTTCGTGTCCCCGTTCCACCCCTGGATTACATTAATTGAATATTCATGCTGCATTTGCATCAATTTTTGGCTCAGCTATTGCCTCTTGTCTCTCCGCTTCGGTAGTTATCCTCTCCCTCTTTGATTTTCAACGCACCGAATCAATGGACACCCCGAGCATGTTTTACGACAGTCATACCGACATTTTTCAGTCTGTATTAGAAAGTTCATATTTGATTTTCATTAATGGCTTATATATGTTTCCATAAATGGCACTTATATATGGTTCCATATAACTAGTAACATGGCAAAACCATCCAGTAATCAGATTCAGTATATATATTGCTTATACATTTTTGAAATACATGTGTGAACTATATATAGATATATGGTATAGACAGTTTTTTAATCTCTTAAACGCATATATATGGTTCATATATGAGTATAAGAGAATGCTGTATATACAGTTTAATAAATTAACATGAATGGCTTTAAACAAAAAAGCCCCTCATTGAAAATCGAACCAAAAACCTCCAAGAACACTATACATTCACTCTACCCAATATGCTAACACCGCTTTGAATTTTACAATATGTTTTAAATTGTACTATTATTTGTCAATATTTTTAAAAGAAAAGAAAAATAAGTTTGTAAATGTATAAAATAATTTTTCGATTGATGAAATAATTTAATAAATATTTGAATTAATTCGTTAAAAGCTTGAAGTATACAATTATTCTAGATTAAATTGAATTACTTTAAATGGGAAAATCGAGTTATACAAATTGAATTATACTTGATTGAAAACTATATCATTCAGGTGTATTATACACTTGGCAAAAGTACAATTTTTATCAACGTCTAACTTTCGTCACCCACATTTTAGTTCGAACCCGTTAAATTTGCACAAATAAGTTCGTTCACGCCCGTTCGAAAGCGTGCGATCACGCAAAATTGTGAAACTTCCTCGGTACCGGTTCGCGACATTAAGTGTATGAAGGGCGACAGACTGGTCACGTGCTCATGAACACTAATTCACAACAAGGGCTCGAACACTGGTGCGCACACGTGACATGCACTCCATTTCAGGTTTTCAACACAGATTATTAGTTTTTCAATTTCAATTTGTACGCGCGTTTTATAGTAAAAGCTCGGACGCATATTGAATCGGCGATGCGCAATTATTTCACTCTCGCGCTACAGCAAAATTTCCGCAAGCAAACAAAAATTGCAATTCATACAAATGTAATTTGTATTGGGTGGGTGATGGAAAATCTTAGTCGTCAATTTTCACCGAGTGAGTGTGAGTTTTCGCGGTGTATTTTATGAACATAATGCGAAAGTATCTTGATTCTGCTAAAGATTATTCTGGTGAATTATAAAACTGTTTACATGAGAAACCGGGTGCTTCTACCATTTGTGGTGTGTATTATAAGATAAATGCTTAAGCATGCTTTACAAATGTATACACAGCGGTGATACAATATATTCTGTGTGTAAATCAGCCGAATGCTGGAATTTGAGTTTTACCAGAATTACATAAATTATTTATCAGAGGCAGTTCATTTTGTAAACGCATTCGCGCGTAAGTTGCGTTGATGAATAAGTTGTGATATTTTCTCAATGAAGCAATCCCCCAATTTGTTCTCATCTACAAGTCTCATATATGTAAATTCAAAATTTGTTCATTCAACCAATCATTATAGAAGTTTTTAACATTTTTCTTAATCATCGTAACAAATTCAACTCGAGTAATGCTAGAGACGGTATTATCACTAAAAAATTCGTGTTTTATGTTTTTGAATGGGAACGCCAAATATTAAACTGATTACGCTCAGTAAAACATTACTTTCAATAAATGTCGGAACTCATTTCGCACCGTAAATCCTTCGTCTTCGGATACTTAATTTGGTTTGAATGGGATCGAATAAAACGGTCTTACCATTGTTCTTTTATTCGCTATAAAAATAAATTTCCATCGCAGTACCGGGAAATGTGTGCTTAAATATTGTGGGAGAAAATCGATCCCTGTTAGAATTCGTGGTCCGTTCTCTTTTTTCCCCTTTTTTTCAAATAGGCCCATTATTTTGATGCCACACGCGAACGATTGAATAGTCCGAGCGACAGTGGGTTTACGGGGTGTGAGAACCGTGGCGGCTGAGATTGATAAATTATCAGCTTGAAAAATGTAAAACCAATGCGCGCAGTTCTCGTCGTTTCCTCCGTCCTTGCATTTACTTTTTTTAGCATGTCCGTACCTATTCTGTCGACCATGAATTTCAGCGAATGATTTTTCGGCAAAAGAATGTATGAATTGATCTGTCCGTCGTTGCACCATTTGAAAGTTCGTTCTGATTTACGTTCACGCACATTGAACGTATACTTTTTTCCGTCCGTATAACTATTTCTTCGTAAACATTTTCCTCGCAAGAAATCAAAGGGATCCCAAAATTTTCCGCCAACATACATTACAGAAATTGAATTTGTTTGAAAACCGTACTTTACCAAAATAAACATACTTTGCAATTTTAATAAGTAGAGTTATTAAATATCTTTGAATGAATTCAATAATATGAGTGTACAAATATTGTAGGGATATTTTTTGTGTGAATATTTTACTTGTATATATATTTTTATATTAAATATATTTTTTACCCAACGAGATTCAATTTCAAATTCAGAGCGATTGCGTTTATTTTATAGCATGCGGTATAATAAATATTTTGTGATCTTTCCGAGAAAGATAGAGCACATTTTTTGTGTGTTCTTTTTTTGTTTTTTCAAATAACAGTATACCATTTTCTTACTATTTTTGAAACCTTTTATCCTAGAGTGAATACCAATTTATCTCCTAACTGTCACTTGTCACCGTTAATCCATTGCAGCTCTCGGTTCAGGTGGAAAAAAAAGAAAACAGAATCTGCTCTTTATTTAAAAATTTGTTCCGCGACTTTCAAAAATTACAACTTCAGAATTACACTGCAAACATAAATTGAAAACTACTTTCGCTGAAATATATGAATTTCGTTTTTTTTTTTTCAAACAATCCAGAAGAAGAGCAATGTCTTGAAGATCGATCGACATTCCTGGCTGATAAATATCTTTGTGTAAAGAGGCAGGATCTGAATTCAAGGGGGCTTGATTTATAAAACTGCACGTTCGGTTACGTGTGGATCGCGTGATAATGGCTATTCGTAATTTGTATAAATTGCTATGGGATTTATGATTGACCATCATCCAGCTGGATCAGAGTTTGAGTAGAACAAATGAAAAATCGATCCACCAGCAGCTCGTGAGGTCTTTTTAACTGTTTTGCTTTTTTCAAAACAGCTGCGCACAGGCTGTAATCACAGAGTTGGCGTTACAAAACTTTCATTGGCTGCTCAAATGCAGTTATGGGACACAACGTGCATTTATTTACTTAAGAATTTGTTTAACGACGATGGTATACAACGCCAGCGAGAGTTCAGTTGTTTTGTGTGCCAGTGAAGGTAGCGTGGATGCAAAGAGAATTTAGGAGCGTTTAATGGAAAATCTACTTCATAATTAAACAAAAGGACTTGAGAGTCCGCGACGGAAAACTTTTGTGAAGCAGACGATGGTTATGAAACGCGACGTTTTGTGGTAACTAAAAAAATCCTGTCAACCAAAACACTGTGATGAAAGAATCGATTGATCCAAGGAGAAAAAAATTCTTTGTTCGAAAACGTTTTTAGTTTTGAATTTTGACCGGGAACAAAAGTTCTTAATCTAAAAACTTCTGTTCTTGAGATAAGAATAAAAACTTCTTGAAGGAAAAATAAAAATGCTAGAATTAAGATTATACTTTTTGATTCAAAACTAAAAGACAGAGTAAAATCAAGTGTCTTAAATTGAGATACTTTAACGACATATTTTAAAGCTAAAAACGCTTAAGTTATTTTCATAGGGCTCATTAAATGGAGACTTTAGGTGTCCTAATTAAAAACATTGATGTCTTAATTAAATATGTTCAACTGCCTTAAATATGGGGATTTTTAAAGCAATGTAAGATTATTTTCGTATGTCTTAAAAGACGTTTTTTTCAGCGTATAACTTTTAACTACCTAAATTCTAGTTTCTTATATCTTTTAATTTTTTTTTAATTAAACAAAAAATTATTCGTCCACGAAGAAAATCATTCTGTACCAAATAAATTATTCTTGTTTGTTTGTTTGTTTTAAATTTTTGTTAAAATTAAAAACAACCTATGTGACTTGAGCCAAAAGAATTTTTTTCTCGGTTCGATTAGGTTCCATTTCCGGTTCTTCTTTTCTAGAGTGTTCTATATCAACTTGAAATCAAATTCCGAAGACTGCGTTCCATTTTTTTATCATCGTACTGGTGTACATTTCCATTTTCTAATAGAAAAGTAAGTATAATCGCGAACGTACTCCAAGTGTACGGCAGTGATTAATCCTGGCTTACATTGCAGGGAATCAATTTCGCGCAATAACAAGGAGTCACAGCATCGCACTCATCTACTAATAACTTCTAGTCGGGTCTTCGCGCAAAGCGGCGTAATCGATTATTGCGATAAATATTCATCAAGGCGTCAGTGAAATGGCAAGCCGTGGGATCGATTTTCGTCATGGAGCTATCGGTGCGATGTGACTTCCTCTATGTGTATATTTAACGTCAAATAGGCTATTGCAGCAAAGGCTACCGTAACTATCAGTGATTTCTAATAAACGCGCCATTTAATCATCCGAGACGTGCGGATAAAGTGTCTTCTTTTTCGTCATGTCCAACGGATTACAAATTGCTCCGCGTCTATTAATCGCCGATAAGGGAGTAATCATTCCAACTTGACACACGGCAATTCAATTGATTGATCTGGCGCATTTTTATATCCCAACGGGAGCCAATTGTGTTTGAAAACGATTTCACTTTAATTGAGAAATATCTGAAAGTCGATCTGGTAGGGATGGAAAGAGCGCCAATTACCGCGAGCTTCTTATGCGCCTGGAATATGGGCTCATTTTTGTAACGATTGTCTCACTTTGTCGGGTATGAACCTTACATTCTAATGTTCTGGATACATTTAACTGCATTTCTCAATTAAGCTGAAAATCCTTTACCGGTTTTGTAGCACCAACCGCTGCCTGTTCAATTAAAGGGTACAAAAGTGAAACGATTTATAACTGTGGATCCTGCTCCAATTACGGAATTTAGGAATTAAATTTTCATGTTTGATCGTCTTATTTCTTTTCCACGGTAATCGTGAATGAGTGCTCGCCTTTTTGAATCGAGTTCGGAAAAAAGGAAAGTTTTCATCTAATTGCATTACACCTCAACAGATGTTAATGGGATTGGTTTTTGTCATAATATTTGAGTTGAAATTCGTTTCGTTCGCGCAGACCGTCTTAGGTCCGACGAAATATTCATTCAAACTACTGGGAAACTTCGGTACAATTATCTCACGTCCTCTTTTTGTACTCTTTTGAACGAGACTCTTCTTACTCTATCGAACTTGGTGATTTATCGAAGAATTGAAAACTGATTTAATTGTAGTCATCGATTTATCATGCATATAAAATCGTTCTTGTTGAACTCCTCGCAGGTAAAGTTGCGACCAAGTTCTATACTCGCATTGCTATTGATGAATTTAGATAGCGCTGTCTTCGACTTTCTTCATTAACTTCTACAATTAGTGCTAGATTATATATGCAGAATCAAATGGATGATATTTTCATTTGTAATTGTGTTGCCCATAATTTTTTTTAACAAATGTTTCGTGCAAAATTTTAATTAAACCGCATAATTCCAGCGTTAAAGCTGAAAAAAGAAATAGAATAAACATATCGTCTGAACTAGATAAACATAAATAAAAACTATGTTTCATCAACATTAAAATGAATTTTATTAAAATTCTATTTCTTAATTATATAGAAAACTGTGAAAATTGTATAAACAGTTTTCGTCATTTGTATGTCTCACTTAAAAGACAACATCACACAAAGTTTACGCTATTATTATTAAAGTTTGGGCTCATTAAAGTATATAGCTGAAATGTATTCAATGTTGGATGCGCACTTCGCACGAGTTATGAATTTTGACAGAAAAAAATGCCTGGTATCAAAATTCCTTCGGATATAACAAGAGACTATTCTTGCACAAGTTGGAACAACAACATTCATTCTCGTAACGCGAACCCGTGATGAAGCAGACATTTTCAAATTGCACTCATGGGGAATTTTGAATCCATGTAATATCTCCGCGGTACACGAACATGTAAATGTTACTCGAACAATTCTGAATCTCCCATGAACATAAAACGGAACGTTCGTTTTCACACAAATTTATTTATGATTCAATTTCATTTCTTTGTTAATTTTTTTATTCGTTTTTTCATTTACATGTTTCTCTATCATAATTGCGCATCCCTGATTGAGACAAAAAAATTCAAATTGTAGTTTAGGAAATTTTGCTCTATAAAAGTTACAGCTCTGCATTGTGATTTTTTTTCCATACAATTTAACTTGGCTGGATAAAAATGGAATTGGAAGACCTATCTTTACCACGTTTCACTATTGGTGCTTTTACTTTTTGTTCTGACTATATCTGACTATACGTTGAGCTACATCACCCGAGTTTTATGGGCACGGACTCTCTGTTTAACGTTGGGAGTACTTTTTTCCACCAGGACCTTGCTGTGTGTTTGGAATTTTTAATTAAAACGTTTCATTTAAAAATATTATCTGTCAATCATCGAAATCCAAGTTACAATGCAACTTAATTGAATTCAAAATCGATTTCGCAATTGTTGTCGCAGCGGACGGGATGCGATTGCCATCTCAAAAATTAATTAAAATAAACAAACGAAATTTTAATGAATTCGGAAATTGTTCCCTCGAACGTGGACAATATCAATGTTTCGGCAAACAATCAAAAAAAAAACATGGAATTTCATCGAATGATACTTCTAATAATAATAAATTTTTTTTGTTTTAAATTCAGATACGTAAAATAAATTATCTCAACAATTTTTGGTTAGATCCGTGGCGCACACAACGGGAATCGTGCGTGTAACTTTTGTTCTTATCCGGAACGTTCTCTCTGAAAATTATACCATAAAATAAAATTTATGAAATCCAAAGTCGAGCTGAAAATATCTCCTTAAGAACATAACTCCATCGAATAATAAGCTGAAAGTTGTTAAATCAACGTCTTATTAAAAAGTTGAAGAATTGCGATAAGATATGGCTCGTTTTCGTTGCAGAATTGTAATAGCGATGGCGCATTACATTATCTTCGTCGAGCCGGCTGACTCAAATGGAGAGTGAGAAGAGCTTAAAGCGTGACATCTGGAAATGACGCGTTGTCAATGTGTGGGATTTGAAATGGGGCGAACGCACTGGCAGGCAAACGGCACCCAGACGACTCGCCCCTCGTCCGGCATACGAACATTCGTACATACGTACCAGTGCATCGCCATCCGTGACCACCTTCCGCCCGACTACAATCCGTTTTCAATACCATGGAACGTGGCTTGTCGCATGATTTATGTGAGAATAATTTCGTTCCTAGCGGTCTAGATAACTGGCGGCGATTGCTGTTAATAATTGATTCGCGACTGTATGTGTCACGGTTTGTTTATACAAACGTATTAGTACTTGAAATTACGACGGACATCTACTTTTGCATAAACAGAATTTATAGTTTGATGACGCATTGCCGTGGCTTTCGATAATTCCACGTCAGTCGTAACTTCACCGATTAATCGCTGTTGCAAACTTATGTCCTAGTGTAATGGATGACACAACCGCAAAGATTAATAATTTGTATCTGATTTACTACTCTGCTTGTTCATACTGCGACATATTTTTGACTCTCATAAAAGTGCAACATCATTCATCAGCGTTGCAACAAATAATATGCTTCAAAAACATTCGCGATTTTTGAATTATTTATTACAAATTAAAAATCAAACATTTAATCCAATTGTTTAACTCTTTAATTCTGGAAGCTTCCCCTTCTTTTTCAATATGGCTGCCTTTTTAGAAAGACAGAAATAGGAAAAAAAGAGACAGCACTATGAAAAGAACGAATGTAAACACATGGAATTGTCACGTGACCCACGTGACACACATTCAAAGATTGTTCACTCCAGCAATCTGATTGGCTGAGCTCACACCCATGCTGATTCGTGCTGTTCCAGAATTAAAGTGTTAATGTTGTTTCCTAAATCAACAAAGTTTGTTGTTGTTTGCTTGTCAATTACTTTTTAAGTAAACGAAAAAACTGTTAACCGTTTGAGAAATGTATCTAAAATAAGATTATGTGTTTCGTCTTTAAAAAAAGTTAATGAAAAATCGGTCTATCAATAATATGGTTACTGCTTTGAATGGGAGCAAAAAAAACTGAAAGAGCGCATAAAATTGCGTTGGGCAGAAAGCTTACGGCTGGAGTTCAAAATGTGTTAGCATTAATATTTCACTGGAGCCGCTCTTACAAATGATGTTTCTGCAGTTCCGTCTCAATTATTCGTTAGCATCTTTTATACGTTTGATTGCAATGGCTATTCCATCGACTGTATTCGAAGCAACGATTTTCATTCAATCAGAGATGTCTCGCTGGCAACAAATTGACTAACAGAAAAAATTGAGATTTTAAAGTACAAAAACTCAATTGCAACTGGCTTTTTTGATGAATTGCGATTTAATCAAACTTCGCAATCAAATTTCAATATCATCCGTATTGCAATAAGTACTTGTCGTTTGATCTTTTCCATAAGCTTATTACCCATTTCGCTTTGAATACAAACGGTTGATGGTAGCACACTGAAACACGTAATTAAACTTATATCTCGCGCGAACTGAGTACCTTCAAACTACTTATTGCAGCCTTGTGCAACAAAGTTTTCCAAAATTTGTTCATAAATATTGCTACGCAGTTATACATCTTTGCATACCTATTAATTTATTTTTTTTTCTGAAGTTTGTTTTCAATAACATGGTCGGATAATATTTTCTGCAATATTCCGAGAAATGTTAGAAAATAAATGACTTAGCTTTATAAAGATCGAAATTTTCTCTGGGGCAAAAAGGTAATATTGTTGAACATTTTTTCTTGAAACTTCTGGAAAATATTTATAGAAATTGCAATTACTGAAAGATAATTTCATATAAATAAATATTTACTATTGTTTGGTTGGAAATTATATTGTACATGCTTTTTGGCACCAAAGTGGACTCTAAAGATCGCTCGCAATTTTCAGATTACCGTATGTAATGAAGTGATTAAGTCAAGAGTGGCTCGTTATAAGTTAAAACGAGGTGATGGATCTGAATTGAGCCTCGTTATATGTACTACTTGCCAAGTACTTCGTTATTTGCAGTTCCACTGAGGACACCATAATGCATGACAGAACACTCATATCTTTTTTAACTTGACTTTCGATCGCCTCTTCTTGCTCGAATCGTACATTTCAGAGACAGCTCGAGTGTATACCTTTCGCTCCTTGCATCGCATTGCCACCTTCAATTTATGAATGCTAAAATTACATAACTCACGTAATATGAAATCGATGAGAAACTCGTCCACACGAATTTGTCAGAGTGAAAATTCGATTAGTTGTGCAAAGAAATTAAATTTAAACAAAATCCAGTGTATTAATTTTATATTTTTTTTATAAATAAATTGAATTATATTTTATATTTTGCTTTACACTGAAAATGAAAATTGAGGCGTACCAGTGTATGAATACCTACTGCAGAGACATACTGTGTAGCTGAAAAAGTGACAGACATAACCTTATATCTAATATACAAATAAATGAATAAAGCTAACAATTATTACTGCGATAGACAAAAATATTTACTAGGTATATTTTCAATTCTAATTCGCGATCATATTTTTTTTTCAGTGTACTATTTTATTTAAATATTAAAAAAATTTATGGTATTTGAAAAATGTTTGTATGAAAACGTTAGTGCAGGAGCCTGCATTTTTTTAAAACCTCTCACATTTGTTAGAACGACGAAGATTGGTGGCATGTCATCATTTTTTCGTCGAATGACACGTAAACTATGCGTTTAAACGTCTTCCCAACTTGGCCGCTTAAAGTACCAATATTTTAAATGTACTCATATATTCGAAAAGTAATCTTTCAAAATCAACCTCGCCACATTTTAAGAGACAAGAAATTGATAATGCAACTTTCAACCCTTCAAGAACAGCGACATTCTCCCATAAATCAATCGAACGAATTCTCCATTAAACAGTCCAATTTTTTGAAATTTCACTGCAACATACAATCCGGAAAATTAGTATAATATTTTAATAAAGTATCGCAGATCATCTTTTGTCAAGATATGACTGTCGACTAAGGCAATTTCGTTAGTGAATTTTTATAACCATACTCTGGGAAATTGTATTTGGAACTAACTAGCAAAGAGCGAGTACAAAACTGTACCAAAATTTATGACGTTGAATCCCACACGAAGCCTCTTAGGTGAAATGAATTTTGAGGTTTTATTTCTGTCGAATATAAGAATCAAGTTTGAAAATTTCATAATTCCTTAAAGAAAAGTCAACTTAAAAGCATCCACGCAATTTTGAAAATAAGGTCTTCAATCTTCGACTACACCATGTAAATGTATGAAATTGATAGATATAAAATATTTGTTCATTAATCTCATAATTTTCAATCTCATAATTCAGAACGTTCAACTTGTTGTATTCATCTGAAATTCATGCCAAATTGTCTGAAATCAATACATTTTGGCGGAAATGTATTTCGCAGTGCACAACGAATAAATGCACGTGCGTTATATAACTTCCTAGATTACAAGTCAGGGTGAAACTTAAAGCATCCGAAGTCCAGTCTAACTAATATTCAATCATGGCGTTCTAAAATCAGGTGTTTTTCTAAAGCGTTAATTCAGTTAACGTCCTCAATGAAAATTAATGTGTAATTTATGAGTCCAGGCCAATGATATGAAACTTAATTCATCACGGCTTCAAATTACTTACGAAACTTCATTAAGTTAAAATTCTATGCATTAATAACGATGGAAGTTACAATTGAGTTGTTCAACTTTGGCTGGCAGTACAAGAGCAACGGAAGTCTTTATCATTTCTTCAGCAACTATATTTTATGATAAAACTCCCCTCCCGTTTGTGATTAGAAGAGATCTGATGTTTTCTGTCAGAACAATTCTTCGAATGAATCTTTTAAAGCTTAACCTTCAATTTTAACTTGAATGAATAAACAAATTGAAATTTTTTTCGTTTAATATAATAGACAATAGGAACTTGAGCTCTTTTATTATTTTTTTCATCGTTAAATGATGAATGGGACGCTAAAAATGGACTAAGACAATGAAAGAATTTGGCTCGAGTGATATAGGAGCTATCGCCTATTGAAAGGCATGGATCGAAAAATGCTGCTGGTGAATGAGGAAAAGGCGTAGGCTCTATTTCATAGAGTGGTGATTCGTGTAATAAAGGGAAGAGAGCACTCGTACACGATATTGGTGTTTGTTATATCAAATCACCAATATAAATCGACAAATCCAACGAAAGAAAATGAAAGAATTTTATTTGTTTGTGCAATCCACTTTTGGCGTGACACGTAGTGTCGCAACGTGGCAGTAGCGCTTGCTCGGAGCACAAGCGCAGACGCCGACAGTGAATTTCCAATGCCATCTAAGGAATCGTCAAGAGTGCAATATAAAAATCTTCAAGAATGTCAACACCATGCAAACACACGTCGACTAAATAGACAAAACAGCAGAATATTTTATCGAAAATATTTGCCCGGACAGGAGATGAAGCGGAAGCCGCGGAATCCCGGCGTGTATTGTGCGAGAACGATGCCGCGGAATTTGCTCTCTCGCTAACAAAATTGTAAATGCTGGCTAGTTTTTGCCCAGCGTTTAGCTAAGAAAATAACTATTTCTAGAAGACTCTGCGCTGAGAGACAGGGAATGCCGGGAATTTCATTCCTCGTTTCCCAAACATTGCGCGAGACCTACAATTTCCTTTTCTCTGACGACTTAGGAGAAAACTTTTTGGTGGCTCTGGGTCTTGCGATTATTTCTAATATTGCCGCGGTTCATGAATTCGCTGTTTCAAGTTTTCATTTCAATCTTCGAGTCTGTATAACATGCCCCAATATTGTCGGACACTGGGCAGAGCACGATCAAATTAAAATGTCCGGTCCAAAAATTGTAAACCTTTGGCAAATACGTGTACCGGCTGGTATTATTTCTATATCAAATATTTGAACATCGAAAGATGGAATGTATTACTCATCTTCATATGACACGTTATGATATGAGACTACATTATATCGAATATGAGACAACTTTATTTAAAAAAAAAACATGGAGAAAAAAGAATTTATAATTTTCTTATTTGTTGAGTCGAATTTTATTACGTGTTCAGAGTTAAGGAGGTTGGGGCATGAACTGTATTAACGTTTAAAATTTCATTAAAAAAATAGACGTTGCTCTTAAAAATATAATAAAGTCATGTGCAAAATTTCAAAGGG
>JAPYZS010001711.1:0-31952 GCA_030522925.1 Trissolcus japonicus | reverse complement strand
CATTCCTAAGTGGTTGAATTTCGAACTATTTTAGCTCGAAAAAATCCACATATTAATAGCTCGAACTTGTTTCGTGCTATAATAGTTGCATTTTTTTTTAGTGTATGATATATGAGAGAAAAAAATTTGGAAAATGTTTTGTCTAAATTGTTGTCTGACTTTTTTCTTTTTTTGAGTTTTTTTCTTCTTTTTATGTTATTTTCAATTGAATTTAAAATAAAACATCAGAAATTTTTTTTTCATCGTTTGTTAATACGATCATGAACTCGCGAAGAATGTTCTGGAATCCAAACTATGGCGACAAAAATGTTCAGTCGCAAAACAGTTTCAATGTTCCATCGAAAAAAATTTAGAACAAAACATCTTTCAAAGTTACATACCTACGCTCATTTTTGTTATTCGGTTATAAATTGAAAAAATTGTATTTGCGAATCGATTTACGACCGTGGGATCACATAAACTGAAATGACGTGGAAATAAAAACGAGGTTGTTGACAACAAAAACGCCATACATTTGTCGAAGCTGGCAGAAAAAATTGTCTCATGGTGACTTGGATTTGCATAACGGCCCCATCTCCGCCACATATGGCACCAATTTTTCATATTCAAACGAGACAATTAAACAATATTGTTTTCTCGCTGAAATAAAATGTGTGTGCGAAATTGATGCCCGGGTGGCAATTAAAGTTTTTCAACACGTTTGAAAAAGAAGCCATGCAACAAATTGAAACTTATGTGTAAACAAACTGTTTACACGGACACTTGAAATTAAAATATTCAAGGGTAATTGTGACACCTCAGAGTAAATGTGACACTCAAATTTTGCTAAATTGAACAAATATTTTTTTTTAAATAAAATTATCTAATTAAAAATGAATTTGTGATTTTAATTTCGGTATTGTCACATTAAACCCACCAATCACAATTACCCTAATTGTAAATAACTAATAACAATGATTTACATTTTTATTTGAATTTCATTAATTTTAACTGAGCAACTGTTTTTATCCATTAAAAATAATTGTAAAAAACAAACAAATTTGTTGTAACCAACATACCATTTTCCAGGTTGGATTTGTCCAAAAATGGTCCCACGGTTCTTAAATTGTTGTAAAATATGATAATATAAAAATAAACAATAAGAGTTTTGGTTTCATGCAACTTAGATGAGAAATTTCTAGATAGTTTAAATCGACATTCAATATGAGAAGTCTGACATTTTGATACTTTTCAACAGACATAAAATTGACAATTTATTGGGTGATGTTTTTTATTTGACATTAATAAATTTTACATAAATTGATGTTTAAATAAAATTTGTGTTAAACAAAATCAAAGCCACAAGCTGTTTTTTCAAACATAAAAATTTGTGGACTATTGGAAAATAAATTGTCCGATGACTGTTTATCTACCTTGGAATTAAGTGCAATGACGTCCCGTAGTTCCCGCAAAAATGCTCCGAAAAATGGCACAACTGGACATGTAGATAGTGCCAAGGCTCGCTCCAGAGCGTTTTCATATTCAGAATGTAAAAGAGCTGCTGAAAGGTTTTCCAATATAGGAATTGTATCACTCACGCTTTGGTAGAAAGTCTTCAATTTATTCGATCTGTAAAAAAATGAAAGGTCTTTTTTTATGATTGAAAGCCTTTGTGGACTTTTGATTCAATTATTGTAATGGAAATATATTTTTTCCCATTCAATAAAAGTGTCCAGATAAATAAAAACATCACATTTATGTGTACAGGGGTAAATGGGGTAATTGTGACAGTTTTAAACAATGTTGATTTCGAGTCTTTGTAAATTTATCTTAAGTCAACTGATATAACAAATGTATTCTCGTATACACAATGTTTCAGGTCTCAATTGCATTATGTGGTAGTTGAAAAAGCAATTTTTTGTTATTATTCATCAGGGGTCCAATTTGTCATTACCCAACTGCTTGTTATACATAATCTCATGCAGAAGGGTAATGTGTGACAAGGTATGGGGTAAAGGAAAAAATAAGAAAAAAGTTTATAACAAAGTAAAGTGAGATTTTTATTTTATTACTCAATCGTAATTAAATAGGCATTAGAATTATGTTTAAACTTTAATTTAAACCATATATCTCAAAACATAACCTCAAAATGTAATACGAATTTTTGTACAAAATTTCATCATCATCATATCATTTTATTTGTTTTGAAATTAATTAAAATTAAACAAAAATGAAAAGTTATTGAATAAATAGAAAAACAAGGGTTGTTTGAGTACTTACGATGTTTTTGAATGACGTCACAATTGCCCTTCCGGTTGCTATCACAATTAATCCACACGATGCGAATCATATGGGGTAATTGTGACGTCGACATTATACACTCAATTTACAACGAAATTAATTTAACGACGTCGATAACGCAACTAGAGACCTTAAAACAAATCGTACTAACGTTTTGCGGGTACAAAATCGTTTAAGATTTGAGAAGTACAAGACTTTGAATTTGACAAGATAAACTTGTGTAACCTAATTTTTGACGGAGGGAGAATAATTTTTGACATTATTGTTGATAAAACTTGTATTTTTTAATCATAAAAATAATAATAAAACGCAAGACTTTAGATGTACTTCAAAACCCATACTACTTTAATTATTAAAGAATTAGTCTGTCACACAATACCCCATTTACGGTTAACAAAAAAATGAAAATTGTCTCGCACAATTTGACTGTCCCAATGTTTATAGGCCTTTTCCATAACGCCTGCAGCGCCACAAAAATGTAAACAATCATGGCGAAAATCGTAATTTTTGGTGTAGAGCCAAAATTTTATTAATAAAATAAATGTTTCGGAAACAATTTTTATATGTTAAAAATGTTTGAAAAATTTTTATAGTTTATAAAATCGAAAATAATATTCAGCACTACACCATTAGTTCATGTTTGGAGATGGCGCTACAGTAGCGATTTGGAGCTATGGAATAGGCCTATCGAATAGAAATGTATCAAAATTGTTTTATTTTAATATTAATTTTAGTGATGTTAAATGCAAGAGTTTGAGACGTTATGTTTGTCTAATAAAATTTTAGTTCGGAAATGAACTTGGACGGTTTATCTGCAGATATGCACGCACGTCTAAAAAAGTTGTAATCCATTTGAGGCAAGTTGGCACAGGCACAGATTCGTCTCATTGTAAGACTGCGAGCATCGTGCCAACTAGTCTCACTTTGTGGCTTCAAAATAAGTTGGCTATGTAAATGATTTTGGCTGTATCGATCGAGCGTTTAAAACACGCCAAGATAAAGCTCGTATGTAAATGATTGAATATAAATGATTGAATTAGTGATGTGTTTTTTCCATAGTTAAATTAATAACTGATTCCATGCCGATGACAATGAAAACGAAGGTGGAACAATAATGGTTAGGAGAAATCTGAAAACGAAAAAATATTTTTTTTTGTAAAACATGTGCACTGCACAAGGATGCATAATCATGCGTTTATGAATATTCATCAAGCGAGTTTACATTGAATTTCTTTTCCTAATTGACTTTTTTCCTTTTTCGCAATTTTTTTCAAGAATGAAAAATAAAAATTCTAAGGTGAAATTAAAAAAGAAAGCTATAGCAACATGTGGGATGAGTTTTCGGGATAATTGTGTCGTTAAGGGAAATGAAACAAAAAAATACTCACTTGAGACCAGCTATAATTTCCATAGCTGAGTTGAAATTTCCAATGTTCCAACAGGTTTGAGCCACTCGTAGAAAACAGGACAAAATTGCCTTCTGTTCTTCTATTGTGACTCCGCTGCTTATAACGTGAATGACCCATGAGCTCACCTATATTGATAACAATTTATAGCTTCACATTTTATCTCGAGATAAATCTCAGATAATAAAAAAAAAAATAACTCGCAGTTTTGACAAAATTTATCTGGAAAAAATAAAATTGAACGAAAAAATGAAATGGACGCGCGACCATTTCTTTTCGTACCGTGCGAACAAAAAAAAACGAAGCTCAGAACATAAAAATCTTTTATCATAACGCCGTACAATTTGTATCGGAAACAACTTTGATGGCCATAAAAATGACTGTCGCAATTTTTTTTTATATAGGCGTCACTACCAAACTAGAACAATGTCTTCTGTCGACTGATCGACTATCGTTTTTTATGTCATCACTTTTACGATTCAGCAACTCATATAGGATAAATCAAACATCATCATCGCACCTGCAATTTTTCATTTCAAAAACTTGATATTGGATTGTTATAAGTCATGAATAAATCATTTTCATTTTTCATCATTTTGAAAAAATTTTTTGTTTCCAATTAAGTTACATTGAATTATATTCAATAAATATAAAAACATTAATACGAATTTGAATGATTTTAAAATTTCTCAGCTTTCGAAAACTTTAAATTCAACTATTCGATGTTCATTTTTGTTGTTAAGAGTTAATTTAACAATAAGAAAAATGCTAGTCTGAGACAAGTACGAACAAACGAGAAGAATTATGTATAAAGATTCAAGTTTGCACGAACTTTTCAATCAGCATGAGAAATTAATCGCTATTGTCACACAGTTAAGGTAAATTCAAACAATGGATCCGCGGGGTCTTTGTTTAATATTCTCCATAATACGTTTCGTCTCATTTTTCTCATGCTATCTTGAAAAATTAAACGTTTTTTTTTTCATTATAGTCTCTACCACTGCTATCATCTTAATCTCATTTTTTTTTTCTTTTTCTTCTTTCATCTTTTATTTTCAAATTATTTTTCAGATTCAATCCACGCATTACAAAGGAATCAGATGTAAATTCATGCAAATCAACATGATTGTTTCTCCGGCTGTTATTTTAATTTTGCCACCGCGGCACGCTTTTCGGACAAATCGCGAAGTTTGCCAAAAGTAGGTCATTTGCAAGTCCCAACGGCGCTCAAAATATTTAAATTTTCAATTTTCTCAAAAAACGTTCCGAGATTTCATTTTTGCAAAGTCGAAATAGCCGCTTCATTTTACAATAAATGTCAAGTTACATTTTTTGTTGTCTTTTTTTTTTTTATCAAACAAAGCTTCGTTAGTACTTTTACACTCGACTATTTTTCAACTTTCCAAAAAAAATTAAAACAAAATAAAAACAAAAAGAAGAGAAAAACAATAACGTGTAAACAGAAGAAAAATTTTGTGCATCGACCAAGACAAGTTATTTGAAATGCCGCAGAACGCTTTGAGTATAAGAATGAGATTTGCAGTCCCGTGGGAGTCGCGATAGAATATTTCACAATATTCCGACGAAATGATCCCGAGCGAACAAAAGAGGAAATGGTTTATGTCGACGATGTTAAGGTTTATCACAAAAGTGAGAGTGTTAAGGCCGTTTCGGTGACTTCATTAACTCGTTAAACGTCGACCGTTTTCACGAGATCGAACGAGTTAATTATGAATTGTTACGAAAAAAAAAAAACAAACAAACAAACAAAATTGTTCAATGATAATAAAAAGCAGAAAACCCATTTTTCTTTTGCCCGCGAGACGCATAACGACAAAAGGATAAATTTAAGGAGGTAATCACCGGGAATGGTCTTTTTTATGGAATAATAAAAAAAGAACAAAATACAAGAATGGGATAAATAGCCTGTTTTAGAAGCGCGTTATAAAAAACGGAAGTAAATATTTGTTATGTACTGAATGATGGTAAAATTTTTCGCGAGAGCCATCAATCAATATCCCTCGGCAAAGTCATCTTCGATCGATTCAACAGCTATTTTGAAGCGCGATCTCGTTCTGGCATGCTGCGGCGAAAAATGGAAAAGTTGCGAAAGTAATAATTGCCAAAGTGCAAAGTCACGGACATAACGTGTATATCTGAGCGTTGAGAAGTAAAATACCCCGAGAAAGTGAGAGGCAATTAAAATTTTTATACCGAGCTGAAAGATCAATTTTCAAGCATCTCATTTCACAACAGTTTACGCGAACAAAATGATATTTCCCCGCTCAAATAAAATGGTACAAAGTTTTTAAATAAAAATCAATTTCATCCTCAGAGTAAACTTCCAACGTTAAATTTCACTTTTTTTCTTCCCTGAGAGATTCGTTTAAGCTATTTAAAATTGTTCCCTTTGTTTAAGTTTTGATGAAATTACGAAATAGAATTCAAAGTATTCAAGAATCTTTCATCCTGAAATTATTTACGTCTTGTGGCGAAGTTTCCATTGAACACAGTTTTGATAGGGTTCAGGAAGTGACCCAACTTTTTAAAATTTGTTCCGATTTAAGGTAGGACTTCCAGAGATAATGTGCGTATTAGGTAATGGATCAAATTTGTTCCCCTTTGAGCTGTAATTTGAAATTATTGATTATTGCCTGATTTGATTTGTTTTTTTTTTTTTCGTTTTTCATTTCATCTAAAAGCGTGTGAAATCATAATAATCTTGTACAGTCCATTTCGAATGATAAAATCAAGTAGTTAAAAGGTTATACAAAAATAACAAAAAATTATTTCCAACTCTCGCAGTGCACTTTCATAAAACGACAGAATCCAAGTTGAAATGGAAAAATGTATCTGCCATTATAACGTTTTATTTTCGCTCTACAAAGTGATTCTTTTGATACAAACTCAATTTCACAAATTTGTTTTGAGATTTTTTTTATAAATTGATGGAAATATGACAAACTTAACTAAAAAATCAAGTCCGAATTTGATATTAAAAACATTTAATTAAAATAATTAATTATAATTATTTTACCTGGGAATGACGTCGTGAAAACAATTAATTTTGAAGTTTTTTTTTTTTTGTTTCATACCTTTAGAATTTGAACCAAACAAAATCTCATGATGATTTATTTTTATAACACCCATCGGATGCATACAGGACCAACGTGACTTTGTAAAACCTTAGCCAACCTCACTTTCCAAATCTCAACAAAACTTAGTATCTCCAATTCACTTCAGTCATTTGGTATCCCCAAGGACAACTCGGTTCCTGTAATTTGGCAAGACCGTTCGGTACTTTTCTTCGCCCAATTGCCCCCGAAAAAGCGAGTAGCTCCCCGTTGGGACATTGACACAACCTGTTTCCCAGCATTGCTTAACTGCGATTTTCTTATTCGCTATATCATAAGTCAAGAATAACGATCGTCACTGAAAATTAACAAAAAAACATAATTGTCCAATGTCAACCGTAAAAGATTAAGAAAATAATAATACATTTGCAAAACTAACCTCAAACGGTGCGCATGCGTGGTTTATCATTTTTCAACGGCGAAATTCTTTTAAAATTATATATCGCAAATTTTTAATCAGATCTTGACTTATTTGTAGTTTGCAGTACAATTTTGAAACTTGGTTCTCGTTGTTTCCTTTAGTGGTTATGAGGAAGTCTGCTGTCAGGACTATTTGGTTGTTTATTGTTGAGAATTATGTTTAACACCTAACCTCAAAATATGAAAATTAAGTTGGTAGCAGTGTAATAGAATCTTTTATTTGATCTTGTCAAGTTGGCAGTCGTATCATCTTTGTATTGCAAAGAGCAAGGAAAATCAAAAAGAAATAGAAAATTCATGAAGTGAAATGAAAAATTGTTGTTTGCGATATCGAAAGACATCAAGCCATTGAAATTGTAATTGTTCCGAATGCCAGGAAGATTCGGGTCACGCTCTTTGTTACCAAATCAAGAGAATGACATTGTCGGCTCTCTTATACACGTATTTTTCAACTTTTTTATAAGAGAGGTTATGTTTGTAATAACGGACATTTTGAGTTTACGAAATGTTTATTGTTTTCGATACTTAGTATGCTAAAGCGGAATAACTGTTTCACTGTTTCTTTCTTGAGTAAGGTGCTTTTTATATATTCATACTTTTAATAATATTTCAATTGCAAAAACGGGTAAATCCATTTTTTTATATTCAAATCAAAGCATTTAAATCTTTTTCAACCCATTACCTGCTGTTTAATTTTTAATTTGCTGTTTAAATTTTACATTAAAAATTAATTTTTATAAACAAATAAAATTGTTATTGCAAAAAAACGAAAAAAAATGTATCGCAAAATTGTCTTATTTTGAACGTGTAGATTATGAATCCGCAAAAAGTTACCAGAAAGTTGACTCCTTTAATGTTGTGTTGTATATCTTTTCAAGATATACAATCTTGAAAAAAATATAATTCAAAATATATTTCACGTATACTTTATATATTGAAATAAAATATATCCGTATATATTATACATATATCTCATAAATTATTTTTAAAGTGACAATAACTTTTAATATAAATTTCATTTAAAAAATATAAAACCAATATATATTTTTTGTCCCTGTATTTTCACAACAGGAGTAAAGAAAATTAAAACCTCCAATTGATTTTCCAAAAAATATTTTCTATAATATAAATTTAATCAAATAGAGTTATCTGTTTTTGCCTTTGAGCTATACTGAACGTAAATTAATAATGGATCTTGTAAATAAAAGAAACATAACGAGATTGAACATTAATTTTGCAGTGGCCACTTTCAGGAACACGCCAAAGTGCTGAGTGGTGGATACCTCATTAAAACGATTGACAAGGATCTGTACTGAAGCTGTGACCGAGTCCGGCGGGCTAGGCGGGATGTCCTCGGTCTGGGTCGAACTGCAGACAGTGACCGGTTTGGAGGTACTGCTCCTCTTTATGGCCACTTGGTGTTTTTTGAGCGTTTCTGGGTCCTGGGCCACGTGCTTGAGGTACTCGCTGGGCGGTACTTGGTAGAACAGCTGGTACTCGCTTTCAGCCAACCTCAGTGCCACCTCCTCCGGAAAGTGCAGCAGCTTTTGCAAGTCCTCCAGCTCCTCAGAGCTCCGAGGTAGCTGCGGCTGCTGCCGCTTCTCCAGCTCTGCAACAGAACGATCGATTCAGTGCCATTTGAGAGAACCGAATATAGGGCGGGCGCCAAAAATTGTGTTACGGGGACGCGACCCCCACCCAAGAAGGCCGCGTACCTCTCGCATCATTTCCTCACAATTTATCAACACAAATCTCTTGCCCGTCCGACTATCGAATCTCAAAACTTCGACTCGATTCTCTATTATTTATAACTTTTTTTTCCTTCTTTACATTTTTCGACGTCTCAAGTTAGTTTTCATTCTGACCTCTTTAATGACCCTAGACGTCAATGTCAAATGTATGTCACATATTTACGACGCGTATATATAACACATTTTCTTTTTTAACGTGTGACCCATCGTTCCAACTCCGGATTGAACCAAAGTACAATTTATTTTTACTCCTCTCGATGGACTGTTTTAAAAACACTCAAATATCAATATCAATGTTTAGTCATGATTTTTCTTCAAAATTGTTGTGCCAGTTGCGATATAACTTGTATGTCTGTTACAAAATTGTAGCGAGAGCAAAAACTGATAAAACAATCCGTTTGATTTGTGAATAGGAGGGGACAATAAAAAAGATTCTGCTGATCTAACCGGGCGTGTGATCGAAATTCCCGGATGCCCGTCTATTGTTACAGCGACGTTTTTAATTGAAAACCAGTAGCGGATGTTCCAGTCGGGTATATTTTTTTGCGGTAAGCCAGATTCATGATCCGAATTAATAAAATGTTTTATTCATTTCCAGAATCGAAGCAGGGCCACTCCGACTGTTAATGGTATCCCGCCACTTGACGATCATCGTTTAAGGGGATGAATAAAGGTTAGTGTTTATAAAAAAGCTAGTTGAAGTCCTGTTTTATGAATAACCATTGAAAGACGAAACAAAATATATCAGGCGTTTCATATAGTTGCGAAGAATCGCCTGATATATTTTATTTATAGTCCTTCAATATTTATTTTTGACACAGGACCTCAACTCGTTTTTCATAAACACTGACCTTTATTCATCGCCTTAATCATTTAAATCACGTCGATGGACAAGTTTGTTGCTGACCGAATGAAAAGTTACGCCGTTCTTCCCCGCGTTTGTTATGTGAGAATTATAATTGAGATAGGGTTGATGTAGTGGAGTTTGGTTTGCAGATCAGTCAGTATTTTGTAACGCGATTGCAATTTTCGACGAACTTTGCCGCGATGTTGGCATCGGACTAATAGTAAGTCTATAACTACTGTAACCACGTAATCTGCGTAATTGGGACCAATTAGTCGAAAATTATTTTGTTCAAATTAACAACTACTTTGTACACCGTTTTGGCAATGACGTTCACGAACTTCGCAAGTTTGCAAACATCTTTGGTTGCATAGTTTGTAGACAGCCTTAAACACGGCACAAATAAATCTATTCAAATTTTGATTTAATATCAAGATTAACATTGTTTTATTAGTTGATAAAGGAATTTATATTTCATCTCAGAATTTCGTTTCATCAATCAATATACTCGCTAGAGAAACACCGAGAGCTTGCGAATCCAAGTGGATCTTTGTAAAAGCGAATCTCGTTGGGTGATCGTGTGCATTTTAATAAAAGTAAGACCAATTGGCATGATAAATTTACCAAAGAAAAGAGGTGTACGGGAAAAGTAACGACTTTTTAGTCATCATCTGTTCCGTCGAATTTTTAATTAGATATCTGAATTACGTCAAGGCAAAATGTGTTACGTCGATCATTATAAGCCCCCCAGCTGTATCAGTTCTGACACGCCACATTTTCTGATAATATAGATCCTTAAATATATACACTTCATTAATGTTTTTCACGGATCTAAAAATAAATTCATTCTAGAATAAAAATAAATCAATTCGGGAGTCAAAATGCGGTAAAAGCACGTCAAAGCTGACGATTCACCAAATTTCCACTGACATTTGGTGAAACTACGTCTTTCTATTTGTTACATGATAGAAATGACTCGAGTACGATGTTTACCTAATCAAAAGCGCGTGTTATTTATTCATCCCATGTTGGGAAAATTGTAACAAAATTAGAAAAGTTAAGTCTCTTTTTTGGTACAAAAATGTTCTTTTGTTCAAATTGATATTTCAATTTTCATGGAATTGATAAAAACAAAAAATGGAAACATTTTTTATGGATAAACAATTGTAAATAATTGTATAAAAAGTTGGTATTGTCTGAAAAAATTGTGTGTGTAGTTATATAATGTAATTGTAAAAGATCAAAGAAATGTTGTAAAATGAGTAAATGTATATGTGCGATAACGTTTGTACACGAGCGAAAAAGCAATTATTAATACGTGAATTGGTTTCGATCGGAGACAACGCTGTTCAGCAATAATTGGGTGTCTCGTTGGGATATCATTGTTACACGTCACAATTGAATGACTCGTGTTCGAGCTGAACCACTCAATCAAAGCTGCAATATTTAAACAGTGCGAGCTAACATTGCCCAAGTTCAGCAATACCGGAGTCATGCAAGCTCGAAAAACACCCGCCAAGTTCGCCGTCACTCAAAGGCAAAATTGGCGCGCTGTAATTCCAAGTGTAAGGAGTATTGAAAAACACTTCACAGAGTCTATTGCCAGTTCTTGAAATGATTATTAATCTGTTGACTGTTGAAATCGTTACTTCCTCTTAGACTTTAAGAAACAATAAGTTTTGTTCGCTGCGATTATCATCGGTTGGTTTTTGTCGTGTATAATCATATCAGATTATTGATTTTAGTTGAGCGTTTATGTTATAATTATTAATTGTACTAAATGACTAGGGAGTTATATTTTTGCTATAAGGTCTTGCTGAGTGCGTACGAGACCATCGAACACTTGTTGCTCGGTTTTATATGTAACTAAATACTTGTCATTTAATTATCATATAGAAAAGAATAATGCCAGAGAGATTCACACGACTTGATATACATCAAGCTTACACGATTGATTTTATCCGACTCTATATATTTTCGTCGATTTTCATGTCCCAGAAATTGTATTAGACATGTTTTAGAAGCACCTCGCTTGAAATCCTCTGATCGAATCGCTGTGACAAGCCATAGGATATTTTGAGATTAGCTTGATGTGTCTCTTCGTGAAAATCTTTTATGCATTGGATCAAACTGCTCGCACTGTTCAACAATTTTGGTGCAAATTTCGGATTTGAATGTTTAAAACAACCCGGGGAAAAAAGTCCAGGTCTGATCAGACCTGGAAATAGTCCTGATTAGGTTAAAATATGTCAAATTTTATAAAATTTTATCAGATTCATGTCTGACTTTGCATGATCAGAGAAAATTTGAATAGATTCAATTAGACTAAATCGTGCATAACCAGACATGGAAATTTTCCTGAATTCAATCAGATCTCATTTTCCAAGTCTGATCGGACCTGAAAATGGACCTAATCCGACAATATTTGTCTGATCATGTAAAATTAGACATAAATCAGATAAAATTTTATGAAATTTGACATATTTTGACCTAATCAGGAGTATTTCCAGGTCTGATCAGACCTGGACGTTTTTCACCCAGTAAGTTATCAAAACTGTTTTGGACAGTTTAAAACATCTTAACATACAATTAAGATGAAATAAATTTTAAATTAATTATAAATGTTAGATGTTAATACACTTAAATTAAAATATTAAAATGATCTGACTTATAATCGCTTGCATAATGAAGAATGATAGTGAATTATTTAGCTTAAATGTAGATTAGTTTGGATGTAAATTTTGCAAATTCAAGAGAACGTAAACTCAATTATTTGTTTTCAAGGGATGATATTTGATTTGCTCAACGTTAAAGGAGAACTATAACTGTAAGAGATGACAAACGATCGCAAGATTTGTCACAATAAACAACTGAAGAACATTATAAGTTACTTGTATGACAATACATTTATATTTCTCGTCCGTGTTAAGGGAGTGAGAGGAAGAGAGCAATGTTCGCAAAATTTTACGATTCGTCTTAATTTGTGTGCATGTCATAATGGGTTGACTGTGAGAAGTAGGTACATATACATGCATAATGCATGCAGTTGGAAATTGCGTTGTTTGCTGTCGAAAATACATAACAAAACCTCTGCAAAATTCTGCTCACGGCGAGAAAATCCGTTTGTTCTTGTCGTCATTTAATATAATAACATCTTTTTCTATTTTTCCATTTGTTTTTTTTTTTCTTAAAAAAACTTGGAGACAATATATAAAACCTATACGGGGAGATTGATAAATCGAAAAATAATTTTCAAAGCGTTGTTCATCACGACATAAAAATAACAATGTGAAAAGAATAAGACTGGCTTTAATAAATCACAAAATTAAAATAAGTTTCTCTTATTGGGGATGCGATTTCCGTTCTTTGCGTTGGAAAATTCGTACTTCGAATTGTTCGACGGCGAAGTTGTCACTGATTGAACAAAAACTGCATGCTAATTCTTTATTGATTTGTCACCGGCCGAGAAAAGTCTTTGAACGAATGCGAGTGGTATTGACAAGCGTCGGACAAAGCGGATGGGTTATTACATAATGTGAAACGGTACAGCAATTAATGTACGAAACGACCAAGTTACTTAAGTTTTTTAACACAATTCAAAGTTGAAACTGAATTGTTCACGAGTGCCTCCCTTTCGTCCATTTATGTAACGTTCTGCCCGGGGGATCCAATTCTTTCTGTGAGAAAATTTCATTTTAAGGTTGTTATAGCAAAATATTGATTGTTATAGAAATGAACAAATTTCTATTTTTATTTTATTTATTTATATTGTATAAAAGATTTTAATAATCTTTGTATCATAAGCTATTTATTTTTGTAAAGATTACACATAGGGTCAACCGGTGTAAGAGTGACACGAAAATGCAAAGTTGTTCTTCAACTTGATGTAACTTTTGTAAATAAGAATATTAAGACCTGCTGCGTTTTTTTAAGAAATTAATCGAACCTTATTAAATAAGAAAATGATATTAAAAATAGTTTCATAATCTACCTAAATTTTCACAATTACCCCGTAGACCGGGATAAAAATGTGACACTATGTGGGGTAATTATTATTGTCAACATTTTTTATGGTTGATTTTAGGGAATACAATAATCCCTTATCTAAATAATGTTATAAACATGCATACAAATTTGTTCCATAGAAAATGATGAGAAATATCATAATGTATTAAAAATTATAAAATATTAATCGCAAAAATTATGCTAGGCTATATTTATTAATTTTGATGTAATAATTTATTATAACTTCCAAAATTCTGTCACATAGGTGTATGTAAACTGATGTATGGCATATTCATAAAAATAGCCCATTACAGATACTATAGCGTCACAGTTATCCCGTACGTTGCAAATGATATGGGGTAATTGTGGTTTCATTTTTCACATAAAATATTACTTAACAAAATATTTTTAAATGGTGGATCAAGTTTACCAGATTGTAACTAACTAAAATTAATCATCGAAGTTATAAGAATATCTGCATTTTTCAAAGAAAACTAACTTTAAATGGAACGCTCAAAACTTTAAACATCAAAAATTTGCTGAATAAAAATTGAAAAAACAATAACAATTTTTCCATAATTTTAGTTGAAACTTCATCAGTATTGTTTGTAAGACATGGGAGAACAATATTCTTTTTTGATATAAAACATTTTTTGGGTGCGAAGAGCCTTCTCGCGAAACTCCCAAGGGAGCGAAGTGGTTCTTTGCACCCCCTGATACGACAAAGGCATACATCAGTGCGATTTAATCACCGGGCAAATTTTAATGCACCTGAAATGTCGAGAAAAGAAAAAGCGTTGCTCCGAACGAGGCTTCTATATATAATTAAAAAATTTGTTTTCGTTGATTTCTTGACATTGTTCGTGAAAATGATTTAACCTGACCAGCTTTGCTCGACATTTATTCGTACCATAAATCTTGCGAACATTTTTTAATATGATTTCGCGATAGAACATTGCAAATAATTGCCAGTAGAATTACGTCGCAGTCTCACATCCGATCGATACAATTGACGCGAAGGATATTGCTCCGCGAAGGGACTTGAAAACTGGTTATCACAGGTTAAATATTTTTTTTTACATTGTCAAGATCAATGGATTTCCATTATAAAAATAAACAACAGATCAGGTACAGTCAGCGAAATCAGACTGTAACGTGAGAAAAATAATTTGCCCGCGAAAATTGGATCGCATGTAACAAAATTTTTCTCATTTCGTCAAGCCAAATAAAAAGTGCGAAATCAGATCTGATTTGATCTTATATATCACATTATGTCAACAAAAATGATCTAAAATGTAGAAGCGAAAATTTATATTAATAGTATGTTTTTGTATATGTATATGTTGTTTTGATGACAATTGGAAAACTAAAGTAACTCGTAACTTACAAGGGTAAATTACCTCAAGTTATTGGAATCATTGAATAAAAAACGATAAGGTCGAGAGATATTCCGACATTGCAAATTACCATGGTGTATTTACATAAATTCGAACAAGAGTTCGGAATGAAATAATACGAGGAAAAAGATTTGTTTTCATTGGTTCAATGAATTATTTATCGCGATGAAGTCGAACTAAATTACTGCTTGATTTTCTCTCTGAAAGATTGGAAGAAATTTTCATTCCAGGCAAAATGAGTTTATCAGACAATTATCATTGGAATCGGTGAATAAATTTATGTTGCCGTTTTCATCCCCGTCCGATTTTCTCAATTTTTTTATACTAATAAGAAAAAGAAAAAGTTAATCGTACAATATATTCAAACTAAAATCGCATCTCGAGAATCATCTTTTTTTTCAGACGTACTACAACATTATTTCACTATTTTATAGCATGGATATTAAATTTAATAAGCGTTAACAAATGCAAACTTTGTTGATATTTCGTTTCAATCAGTCTGAACTGCTAATTTTGAAATTTAAAAATAATAAATAGACCTATTCCATAGATCCAAATCGCTACTGTAGCGCCATCTCCAAACATGAACTAATGTCCGAAACATTTATTTTATTAATAAAATTTTGGCCCTACACCAAAAATTACGATTTTCACCACGATTATTTACATTTTTATGGCGCTGCAGGCGTTATGAAAAAGGCCTACTATTCAAACTATTCAATATTTTGTTATAAATATTATCACAAAAATTAAATATTTTTTTATTTTTATTTTTTAGCAAAACATAATTAAATTTATTGAAAGAAAAAAATCGCCCATTATCTCTGAAAAAAACGTGATTCGTCAATATGAGAAACTAATTTTATAAACAAACGACGTGAAAACAACAAAGTCGTATGACCTTTAATTCGAACTATATTTTGTGATTTATTAAATTAATGTTGTTCAACGTATAGATTCATTTGGTAATCTTCAAAATATGATAAACTATCTTGATTTTAAATAATCAAGGTGGCTCGTAATAGCCGCCGCTCCTCTACAATCTTTTTTTTTTCAATTTTCCGTTGGAAAATTGATGCGCAATATAAAGGCAGCGGTGGCACATCGGAGAGACGAAATTCCGAATGAAAGTTAAACAAAAACAAGCGAAATCAATACAAATTTAGCTCCACTTCGACTTTATTTTCTAAAAGTATAACGCTGAATCAATTTTTATTTGTCCTTTCATCACAAATTGCCATTCTTCTTTCCTTTATCCTTTTCTATTCAATCTCACCATATTGATTTTCGTACAGCGACTTTACGCAATAACTCTATTCGAATTAATGCTCCGGCACACACTCTCGAATGACATAAAAATTTTAATGAGCACAACGATGTTCAAATAATTTTCGAACAGAAATGCAAAGAGAGGGAGAGGGCATCAATAAAACAGACATAATAGATATAACCGAGTCCTCTGTAGATGTAATAACTTTGCGCACAATGTAACTTCATTCAATTAACAGTACGAAAAAAAACATTAGCTCCTCTCCACTCGTCCCGGCTGAAGTCTTAAATCATAATTATTAGTTTATAAACTACAAGCCAAGTATTAATGAGTCGACATTTTGTACACGCTTCATGCCACTGCATAATGCCATACATAAAACGAATGACTTAAAAGTTTGGCGCGAGCAACTAAACTGTGGCGGGAGCTTTCATTTTATATATAAGTGAGTTATTTAATCAGCGCCCCTGTAATAAAAAGAAAGAAATTAACGTCTTGAACTCTCGCGGTAATTAAAAACGAGATCGTTCGGCGGCGAAAAAAATTAAACTCAAAAATCTTAGCCGCAAGTGAAATCAGGTCGCGTGGCGAATCCATCCGTCACCTGATTCGACTTGTTTTCGCGTTGCAATTCTTCCGAGCATGATACTCTTGCGCTTTTTCTTTTTTTCTCTCTGTTACACTTTTTGTCATATTTGTCTGCTTTGTAATATTTAAATAAAGTTGAAATATCGAGTTTTAGAGGACCCTGTTCTTTAGATGGAAAAAAAGTTTCCAGTTACGTATTTAGTGCGCATATTAAAAAGTGTCCAAAGTGAGTATTGCTCGAATAACAATTTATGGATACATTTATGGATTATAAAAATGTGCCATATGTTTGTGTAGCAGAAATCATTCTATATAACCATGAATTTCTTATTTATGTTATCATATATCGTCCATATGTGATCCATAAATTATCCATATATGATTCATATATCATCCATATATGACTTATATGTCATCCATATATGGCTCATATATGATCCATATATCATCCATATATGACTTATATATCATCCATATATGACTCATATATGATCCATATATCATCCATATATGGCTCATATATGATCCATATATCATCCATATATCATCCATATATGGCTCATATATGATCCATATATCATCCATATATGGCTCATATATGATCCATATATCATCCATATATGGCTCATATATCATCCATATATGATTCATATATGAATCATATAAGTCGGATTCGAAGAATATTTTTTTACATACAGTGTTAATTAATTTTCAATATAACAAAAATGTTCAATTATCTTTGTAACTAAAAGTTGAGAAATCACTCGCAAAACATTTCCCTAAAATATTTTTTGGAGAATGTGAATTTTCACTTTGGTGGATTTGTGTCAGTCATAAAAGCAATATTCTAAATTTTACGAATTGTAATACACTACCCAAAATCAAATATGATGGTCCGTATACATGCACGCGGGCTAATGTCAACAATATTTGTCAGCTCGGAGAGCGATGCATACTGTCCAATGTATACCTATAGTGTCACCCCTCGCCAACACTACTGCCTTAATAGTTCCGACTGTCACAGACGACATATCGTTTCGGTAGAGGTCCATAACAAGTTAGGTATATTGAAATACAGGGGGTGGAGAGGGAAAGAGAGAGAGAGAGAGAGAAAGCGAAAAAAAAACTGATATTATGACTAAATCGTTCGGAGGGATTTGTTTCAGTCGTGAGAATAAAGAACGGTTTTCTGTCATAACACTAAACGCAGCTCATCGACGAAATGAAACATCAACAAACTCACCAAAGGTCAAATTTATGTCCGACCAAATCGAGCAAACAATTAAGTATCAACCGTCTGTTGACAAACATCTTTTTGTTTGTTCAGCTAAATTTTCGTCGATTGTTAATCAGATTCATAATCCCTGGATCAATTAGGCTGTACATTGTAAAACCTTGTGTGTGTATAAGTGCAGTATATATGGTAATTATACACCGGAGTTCTAGAATTCATTACGCGATAGTTACACGGGATCCGATGCTCGGATTACAAAATTTACGTCCTGTACAAATTTGTTAGCCTTTGTTCCTGAGCAAAGGAAAATTCGCTATTAGGTCACGGGTAAGAAAGTGCGACGACCACTAAAAATTGCTTTCAAGAATAGTAACAAAAATATGGTTTTCATTTTTGTTGTCCAAAATAGGACTCGTTAGTGCGAAACGAAATCGAAATTTCGTTTCCCTTAACATCAACGATTGTCATAATGATGAGGAGTATGTACTTTGCAAGCTGTATAAACTTTTCAGCAGAGCGCAAAACGTCATCAAAAACGTGTACAACAAAGGCCACATAAGACACTCCGCACGGAGGTACATGAAAAAAGATTAAACAAACACAAAAGAAAGCAATTCAACTGAAGAATTTCGGCGCTTGCGCAGAAGCTTTGGAAGGCCCCCCCCTCCCCCTCCGAAAACGCACATGCGCGTCATTTTGTTCCACCGCTGTGATGTTGCTATAGTCACTATCGCAAAATTATCTGTGAAGGCTATTACACGTCTACTACGTAGCATACCTTTAGGCGATCGGGCAAAATTCACAATGGTACTATTCCATCGGTTATATAATAAAAGCCGGGAAAATTTTTTACAAATTACATTTTAATTGCAAAAGGTACTAGATGGGCAGAAAGAGAGCCTGCCAATAGCACCGGCTGATCGGTTCTTCAGCTAATTGGCAACGTAAACAAAGAGATTTAATTTAAATTGAATGAGAAATGCGGTGTAATGAAATAATGGATGGAACAATACGAGAGTAGGCATTATAAAATGGATTTTTCAAATATTCAATTTTTGATTTTGTTTGTATACTTTTTTATATTCATAGAGACAGTTGGGGTAATTGTGACACTTGGGTAATATGTGCTACCGAAACTGGATTCTCGAATTATTTTAACAACTTTTCCTTGCTCTTAATTAATTCAATCTTTAACCCTTTAATTTCGAGCGTTTTAAGATTGCAACACTTTTTTAATTAAAAATTGTAAAACGTTTACTGAACGACTCCTCAGTAGAAAAAGAACAGTTTCTAGATTTTAACAATTTTGAATAAATAGATTCTTTTCTTTGAATTTTTTAAAAGGCTTATCTGTTTTGTTTAAACACTTTGTATCAAATTTTATATTCGTTTCTCTTTTGCTTCGACTCCCATATCTAACCAACTTTTTCAACTCAGATGATTAACCCATTTTATGCCAAACCTTAAAGGAGTTGATTTTCTGGTAAAAATTTTGTGGATTTGTGTTCTAAATGGTTGAATTAAGAAAATTTTTAATACAATTTTTTTTCGTTTGTTTGCAATAACAATTACAATTGTTTATAAAAATTGATTTCTTAATGTAAAATATGAATTTCGTGATGGGATTTACCCATTGGTATAGGCCTTTTTCATAACGCCTGCAGCGCCATAAAAATGTAAATAATCGTGGCGAAAATCGTAATTTTTGGTGTAGAGCCAAAATTTTATTAATAAAATACATGTTTCGGAAATATATTTTTCATATATTAAAAAATGTTCAAAAATATATTGATATTTTTAAAAATGAAAAAGGGTTTATTTATTATTTTATAGTTTATAAAATCGAAAATAATATTTAGCACTACACCATTAGTTCATGTTTGGAGATGGCGCTACAGTAGCGATTTGGAGCTATAGAATAGGCTTATACTCAGATAAATTGTTTATAAAACTGTGTTTTACTATCATCAAAAAAACCATTGTCGAAAATGATCCTTGAACGCATCAATGGCAAGAAACGGAATATCTATAACAAAATTTTCGTTATATAAACTATATATATATTATATAAACTATAAAGTCATAAATAAATATTGTTTTGATCTTAAAAATACCAATATAAATTTTCAAAATTTTTAATGTTTAAAAATTGCTTCTGCAAAATTTATTTCATAAATACAATTTGTTCATTATGATTTAAGTTATGATTTCTGCCAAATTTGTTTCCTTTTTTTTTCACGCTGCAGGAGCTACGGATATGAGGTCTATAATCTTCAAATCAGAAGCTACCCATTTTTACGAAGAAAAAGTACGGATTTTAGTTTCGAGAAAATAATGTTCAGTCTACCAAAAATTATACCAACAAACATTTTTTTTATTTTATTTGAATAAAATATTGACATTTTTTTAACAATGGTAATTTCTTGAATCGCGTAGTACACAAACATGCTATTACATTCTTACGACGTTTTCGTGGTAGTGTCAGATTAAAAGTGAAATATCTTTTTTATTTGTTCGGGTCGACCATTTTTTGAAAGAAGTATTTTTGGTCAACTTTGCAAATTATTTTTTCAAAATTGGTCCAATAGATATGTGTATATTTGCAACAATGAATAGCTTATGTTTCAATGATTATTAAAAATAATAAATTGTTTGTTTTTATAACAATCAATATTTTGCACCAACCTTAAGGTAATGTAAACAACAATCTTAAGGAAATGTAAACAACAACCTTAAGATAATGTAAACAAAAACTTTAAGGTAATGTAAACAACAACCTCGAGGTAATGTAAACAATAACCTTAAGATAATGTAAATAACAAACTTAAGATAATGTAAACAACAACCTTGAGGTAATGTAAACAACAACCAAATATGTTGGCAGCCCTTCGAGAGCTGCGATGTTTTATTTTGAAGTTGTCACCACTGTAAACACCATGTGTAAGAATGAGACAGAACGTTTACTACGCGATTCACGTAACTTCCTAAATTGAAATAAATTGCCAATATTTTATTCAACTAATAATAAAACAAATCGAATCTGATCTCGAACATAGTAAAATTAACTTCTTAAAAATTTTGTCTAAATTAAACATTTAAATTTTTTCATAATTAGTTGCTAACTTGACTGCTACAACCACTTTAAGAGTGTTATAAAAATTTGTTTAAATCTGGTATAAGTTTAATAACATTTTAACACCTGTCCGAATGGGAATCCAGGTAACAAGTTGTCATTGAATACATTATATGGAACACATTAAATTGATCCCGGAAACTTGATTATTGCGAAATCCGTTTTCGATTGCACTGTAATACGTCATAATCGCACGCTTCCCTTCAAGCTTGGCAATAAGGTCGCCTCGTCAGTTCGATTGGTCTGCCACGCTGATTACTCCTACATTTGCTCCCAATATTGACTGCCGAATTCGCAACTCGTCTCTTTTATCGCAACGGTTTAGCGTTTCGCATTCATTTGCCATCCACTTTTCTACGTGACACTGTTTGTTTCCGACGCAGGCTGTTGGAACGTGCGACTAACAAGTGCTCGGACTGTCACTTGAAAATTCGATTACGACAATTTGTTGCTACGTTAAACAATCGTCCGGGATCGACTTGCAAGAAAACATTCAGATACAAGGTATTACTTTTTTTTTTCTCTGCCCAATTTAAA
This sequence comes from Trissolcus japonicus, assembly GCA_030522925.1. Lineage (NCBI taxonomy): Eukaryota > Metazoa > Arthropoda > Insecta > Hymenoptera > Scelionidae > Trissolcus > Trissolcus japonicus. The sequence goes on along the minus strand of JAPYZS010001711.1, from coordinate 9,953 downwards.
TGATAATTCGATCTCCAAAATTATATCCTCCTATATTTTCCAAAGTCTACTTTTTAAAAGTTATCTACTTTTTTTTATCGCGAGTAAAAGTTTTTATTTTCAAAAAAAAAAAAAAAAAAAGAAAAATTCAAGTTTAGATGGCGGTCTAAGGAGGTGATTTGAGATCCTTTATTCCCGCAATTTATTTTTCTCAACCTATTCTCTCCATACTCTCTAAATTCTGGATTTGCTATTTCAACCGAACCATTGAATAGTTACGTTTCGAACCAAAACAATTTTGTTCATGTCTGTTTCACACACCTGATTTATCATTTTCATATTAAAATTGTATTAAGCAAGGAAGAGACGATACATTATCTTATCAGCGAATTCGATTGACATTATCAATATGTTGAAATTAAAAAGATCCGTTTGTGTAGGATTCGTCGATTAACCATTTCTCAAAGGGTGGATTCAGTACCACCGCGTATAACCCGCAAATGGTGCGCGAAAATGCGAGTTCACGGATCGATCTGAAGAAGACAGACCAAGAGTTTGAGAGAGGTGTACGCGAGGCGCGGACAAGCGGGCTGGATGAATGACGCCAATTGTCGCTCGCATAGCCACATGTTTCGGCGTACCTCCGCTGACCGCTTTATGCCATGATTAATATCGGGATTATTGCACATTCACCGATAACAATACGTAATCCTCAATAGTCCGGCAGATGCGCGCTATTAATTTCAGTAATTGAATAACGTTCCCGCGACTCCCGGCATGCCGCACTGACAAAGTTTCCGAGCCAAACTCGGCAGGATATTGATATCCGATGTTTCAAGTGCCCTCGTAATTTGCGCGAGATATTTTCGACTTGAGAACTTCCTTACACTTTCTAGATTTTAAAACGTCCCCCCCCCCTCCTTTTTTTTTGAAAGTATATATGGCGTACAGACTTGAATTATTAAGGTGATGTCGAATTAAGGTGATGTCGAACCGGGAGTTACCGACATTACAGATTTCTTTAATTAAAATCTAATAATGTGATTGTAAATTAATTTAACGAGAAGAGCGCGATTCACTTATTTTACATATTCCTACGCAAAGAATCTGATTTTTCATTATAAAACGTTGACAAATAATGATTTCTAGTTTTTGAAGTGAAGGTTATTCGTAGAAATCATTGTTTGTTTACATTCTTGAACGAAAAATGATGTTTTTTTTGTGCTACGAATTCTCCCAATATTCTCAATCCATATCTTCTCAGTATTTTAAAAAACAACAGTTATTATAATTGTTATAAACAAAGTCCCTAACTCCGTGGCAGCAGATCTTACACATCACCTTAAGGTGATGCATAAGTCATATAGGAGTGACAAAGATGGCGTTAACGAGGCTTCTATAAGTGTAACAAAGACAAAACTAGTTTGCCTTATGCACCACCTTAACACAACTTTTATTCGGGGAAAGAATTTGAAGAAAATATTTTAGTTTATTTTTGTTTGTCATTCAAAAGAATAAACGATTGAAATCAATCTTGATGGGGTTGGTTATAGCAGAAAAATCTTGTTTCAAATAATTGAAAATAAAGGGTGTAATAAAATTTCTCGGTGGGCAAGTTTTTTTTTTTATTTTTTTGGTGCTTTAACTGATATATTTTTGCCAAATGGCGCAGAACGTGAGCGGCAACATAAGTTGTTCAACGCCGGTCGCAGATAAATTATTCCTGACCAAAGTGCCACTCAAACTAGTTTTTGCGTAGAATTATATTGAGCTGTCCTGAACTCGCGACTAACTTAACGGCAGAACATTTATATTTAACATTTCATCTTATTAGAATCAACTTGTCAATGTGTCCCAAATTATATCCTATTAGGACATCAGTATAAATGAGATATGTCTCGTCTTATAATTTTGATGAAATATAATTAAATTCAATCTCAATGAAATTAAAAACAAATACATTTTCACCGTGTTATTAAGTCATTGTTATTTTTAATTTTTTTTCTTTATTAATAACACTTTTTTGGTACTACAGTGGCTTCAAATTTTAAGCCAAGGTATATCTCGACAGGTTGTCATGTATTAGTCAAGTTAACTTTGCATGCTGATACCCCAACTATTTTGTTTGATCCTTCCCATCACTTAATTGGACCAAAGTTACAATATAGCCAAAGTTATATGGACATAGTTTTACAGCAACCAATATAACTATTTACTACTCAAATTTTATGACTGTAAAAACGATGTCATAAAAACGAGCCCTTTGTTATATTTCAAATCAAAATGTTGTTGAAGGTATGTCTGTTTTATCCATGCCAAATAACTCCCTTCTCAAAACCGATGAGAAATTTTGACGTAAGAAAAATAAAAATTTTTATAGTTGAATAAATTCTTGTGTCTTCGGATTGAAATGTTTTGAATATTTTTCAAAAATGAAAAATAACAACAGTGATTATTTTGGAGTAAAAATGTCCTGGAGGTACGAAACCCTAAACGGTTTTCCGCTCAGTTAATTCTATTTGTTTAGTCAACAAACATTTACGTGAACAACACAATGGTACTTTAATTCGTCCTGACCTTATTTAATCGATCATAATTTACTAATGTTTCAAAACAAGCGGGCCGATTATTGATTTTGTCAGATGAATTCAGAATTTTGACGAATCCCCTATTTATTATGGTGTTGTATTATTATAGTTTTTTTTTGATATTACAGTTTTTAAACTTTCGAGCAAATGAGTGCGAATAGTCAAGGACACAAAAAGCCACTTGATTCAATCGCCCGGACAAATTGTTTGTCGAGTAAATATGCAAATAAAGCTGCTGTACAGGAGATTCAGTTTTATAAAAAGCTCTGCTAGTTATAGCAAAAAAAAAACATTTTTATGTTTTGTTCGATTGTCTTACAATAAAAATTTGGCATTGCGATGGAAAGTAAAGTCAACAAAATTATACGTGTTTTGAATTGTTTACATTATTAATTTTCCAATCTGTATAAAAAATTCATTTCAAAAACTCATATCACGTTTATCATTTGAGTTGAAAAAGTCGGATTGCTATAGGATTTAACTAGGTTGAGCAAGAGAGACACAAATATAAACTTTAATGTGTTGAAAAAAGACAGAAAACCAAAAATTTTATAACTTTCCAAAAAAGAAAAAAAAGAAAATGTTTTTTATTTTCACGAGATATAATAAATTTTCATAATTTTACGTTCGCGGACCATAACCTCAAAATGCAACTTTTTCACATGAATTATAGAAAACTTTATTATCGACAGAACATTTTTTACTGAATTCCGACTAAATTTTATTAGGATCATTGTAATTTATTATATGTAGCTTTACCGTCCGAGCTTTGCTGAGAATCATAGTAAAATATGATGGTGTTTTTCTATCCGTGTGACAAAACGTTATGTTCAAATTATTTATCAAATCAGTGTGATGAACATTTTGAATTTTTGAAACAACAAAATTGTTTCCGTCTTTTGTCAGCAGTGCACGTTGTAAGCACCGAAGGAAAACTCGTTACACTGTTTACTCGACCTCCGATCGCTTGTTGGGGTGTGGCAAAGACAAAGATCGTTGGCATACTCGAGGGACGTGATCAACAAAGAAACAAGAAACGCCAGGGAACAAATTCTCTAAATACATATCACGCATTGGAGTTGCTTCCTCATGGTCATACCTTTCTTACACTGACCTATTTAATATAAATCGTTACTTGTTATTTTTTTTTTTTACATTTTCCAATTACCATTAGATGCCAAAAAAATTAATTAACATTTAATTTTCAATAATTCGTTAAACAAAAACTGCAACTGCTTTCTGATTTCATCATTTCACATTTGTATCCTGCTTCGTTTACCCCGCACAGCCAAGGGACGTTTTAATAATCAAATTTTATTGTTATATATTCTTATAATTAAATGTTGAAGTTTTTTATAAATTCGTTAAATTAATTTTCTAAGGTAACAATGAATCTGATTATTAATTTATTTTTATTTTCTTTTTCAGGGACAATTTTTATTTTGGTACACTGCAAATGTTTTCACTTAAAACGTACTATAACTTGAGTTAAAGCTATAAAATCATTCAATGGGAGCCTAAATGCTGAACTTTATTTATTACCTTAGCACATAACCATCAAGTTAGCAACTCATTATACACTCGCGATCATTAATAGAGATTTCATTTTTGAGCACCGATAAGGATAAGTACATCCCTGTCTCCTTCCTCGTTGTAAATCATTATGGAGAGTGTATTTCAAAAGTGTTAATGGACATTAATGAGTTTGTTACTACCGTTTTCCTCAATAGTTTTCTTGTTTTCTTTTTTTTTTGTTCCCCAAGTTTCTTTGTCTCGTCAATCATTTAAAGTCATATGAAAAGTCAAGAAGCTATATTTGATGATGAATTCTAGAAAAAAAAAAAAAACTTTTATAACATCGCAGAGATATGAAAAACGATAAAATTTTAGATTAACTTTTTACAATTGTAAATTTGTTTGACTAAATCAAAAAAATAAAAATTGTTTGTAGCTTTTTGTGTATCTTTCATTTTTTTTTTTTCATCCCATTTGCTCTATTTTCGACGAGATGAAAATGTTAACTGCAATGTGACGAACAAAAAGTTGACAATTAAAGAAAGTAAGGTATAAATTTAGGTATACCAGCGATTTGTTACAGTGAACAAAGGTCGACGTTGTGAATATCTGTCGTGTATTTTCTCTCGTCTTAATACGGAACGTGCTTGGGAGTCTTAGAATGATGAGATTACGCGCGCCATACGGATCAGCAACAACAAAATGTTAAACTTACCGATACGGATTACGTGATAGAACAGAGAGCTACAATTGCATGAACTTACTGCCGAGCATTGATCACAGATGCTATTTCCAACTTATTTAATAGCCAACAATGAGTTTAATAATGCACTCGTTCGGTAAGAAACTTTCTTCTATGACGAACAATGACAGTAACAAAACAAAAATAACCCGTGAATAATAACGTCCCTTTAAATACTTTTGTGACAAACTTGTTTCAACCAGATTGCATGCTTTTAGAATACAATTTTCTTTGGAATAAAATGTGCGAGATTTTATATAAAGATCCGTAAAAATGAGACGAGACAATTTCGTTCTTTTTTTTTTTTTTGGAAAATTTTTATTCTTTTTAAACTGAAAATGATGTTCTAACTGCATAATGAAAAACGGCCGGTTGGAAAAAAAAAGCGCCCAACTATATTTTTCACATATCTCGGCGAAATTTAGATTTATCGTGTTTTCGAATACGCCGCCCGAGTCGCGAACTTTGCAGTGACAGAGGAAAAAAAATTGGTGCGATTTAATATACATGATAATTTGAGAGATTTGAACCCTTTTGCTCTCTGTGCGTTTCATAAATATATATACGTAGCCTTGGAAGTACAAGAGCCTAATGAATTTGACTTGCATGAGGAAAAAACAATGTTCCCGTCATAAATCTCAAACAGCTTTCATCAAAAGAGATGCTATTTATCAAGGACATAGAAAATGTGACAAGTGAATGAAAATGATAGAATGAAAAACACGATTCCAACGAAATGTATTCAGATTTGTAAACTACGTTAGTCAACATGACTGATATGTTGACTTGAAGATAAATAATTTTTACTTTTCGTTTTGTTTCAGAGTCTCCTTTCATAACTTTCATATCATGCCAGATATGCAACTATTAAATTGAATTAATTTTTTAAATTCATTCATTCATTAAAAAAAAATGTTTTTTTTTTTTTCCATAAAATTGTTTGCACTTCAATAATGTTGAAAGGTGTTAAAAAATTGTTCTCGAAATGATGCGCAATTTTCACTGATGTTATTTACTAACCTGCTTATTATCACTACTCGTCGCACTGTACTCACAATTACTACTGACGTTTCAATTATAGTAATATCTATTGTCTCAGCTTTCATTTTTTTTTCGTCGAAATGAAATAAGTTTTTACTTCTTTAAATTAAAACAGCTTTATAATTTGAACTTTCTTTTTTATTAATCCTCATTGATATGTTATATTTTTTTGCAGATAAGAAATTAAATTTTGATCCAATTAACGGATCTGATCAGACATGAAAAATAGGTCTGACTGGATTGACGGAAATTTTTTATTCTGATTTCATCTGAATAATAATTTCGGATATGAAAATTTCATCAGTCAGACATCTCTTATAATAAAATTATAGTTCAAAATTTTAACTTATAATCGAACTGACTTGGCTACTGAAACAATTTTTGTTGTCGTTAAATAAGATTTGAATTTCATCTAATAAAGTAACACAAGTTTGAGTTCGTATTTGAATTGAAAATATCATTTTATTACTTGTTGAATAATTTTTAATTGCACTTGGAAATTTCGTCGCTGGACTACCGAAAACATTGTTGTTACATTAACAATATATAACTCACTGAAAAGTAATTTGAATGAGCGTCTGAAGAACGCAATCATTCAAATTTCTATTCGGCGAGGACAATATCAAGCTTGTTGAAAACTTCTGAGAAACTTTGAAAAAGAATCAAGCAAATGAATGCAAAACATACATTCATAAAAAAATTAAAATTTTAGCATATTTTCGCGATTTTAAAAGTTTTTTTTTTTTAATATTGTAAAAGATGTATAAGTTTCTAACTTTAAGAAGTGGCGTAGAACTATTTGTAAATTGATTTAGTTTATTGAAAATGTATTCGAAAAGTTTTCCTATAGAGTTGTCTATATATAAAATTTGTTTTTGTTATGTCAAAAAAAAAACTATATATAAAAAGTAAATTATATAATTTTGTGTTTATTACCGTGACGACTGTATCTTCTCTATGTAGATGATCTTGGAGTTTACTGTGTTCACCTGAAATCAATAAGTCATCCGATTAGTTCAGAATTAAAATAATTTGACTAATTAATTTATAAAAATTTATCAAATTATTAAATTTGATGTTTCAAAGATATGAAATTCAAATTCAAGATTGAATCGGCATAATTTAAAGGCTACGAAAAAATGAAAAAAGTTCGTAGTAAAAGTATGTTTGCTGTCTTTGAAAGATGTTTAAAATTTGTTGATAACACAATAATCGTTTGATAAATAATGAAAGCGGAAAAAGAATAAAAACTAGAGTCACGTTTTTTCAGTAAGTGTTCAGCGCAATTGCACGTGCACCGAGGATTTAATTCGCTCGATAATGTCGTTGTTAATTGGCGCAATGCCATCCGTGTATTCAAGTCCGTACAAATATTTATTATGCCGTGTTCAAGCGCTTACGGTTTTCTATTGTAAACAATGAGAAATTTATATTAACAAATCCTCTGCCATGTATATTTAATAAAATATCATTTAAGAGAAAAATGTTCGTCCTCGGGACACTTTATTTGACCATTCTCAAATAATATTTCGGTATAGTATATCAAAGTGTTCTTCTTAACATTTCAGTTGAAAAAATTTAATTAAGTTTCAAATCTAAAAAAAAAGAGTTTAGTCGCCAGATAAGAAAATGATAGTAAAAAAGTCATTCTGTTTGGAAAAAGTAAAAATTTTTACACTCGGGTTACATAATCTGTCGTTACGTCTCGAGTTCATTATTGAGCCATTTAGTTTTTCCCCAGACGTAGTTTGGACGATTAGTTACCAAATTATAGGTTACTAGGATATTGCGCGCGCCCTTCGATGATTTGTAATTTGTAAAATCATTATCATTCATTAAATGAAACTACTCAGTAATTTCTGTTTTATTTTTTCAATTGACAAAAAAAAAAACGAATTTTGTTTAATTATAATGGGATACCAATATTTAATTAATATGTTCTAGTAAATAGAATAGGTTTGAAGTTTTTGAAAATATCTCTCTCTGGTAAAAACACTTCACTTTTGTTTGTTTCACTTTAACAATTTTTCGAGGAATTTTTTTAATTCAATTGAATGTGTCCTTCCTTTTTAGAAATTAGCGACACCTATGAAGTTGTCTCTAAGATTATCAATAGTGGTAATAACTGCTAACTTCATGTGTAATTCAAGGGATTTTTTATTGAACTTTAATATTTATTTATTATAGAAATTTTTTTCCAAATCAAATGCTTGATTACGTTTCTATTGCTTTTTGTTAATAATGAACATTTTAAGCGTCGGATTCTATAACCGAACTTGCGCTCGGAGGTTATGTTTTCAAAACGAAAAAGTATCGAGAAAATTTTGGATTTTAATATACTTTTGAAGTGGCAAAGTTGTTTGTTATGATCCAAAGAACAACTTTGCTACTTAAAGTACATTGAAATCCAAAATTTTCTCGATACTTTTTTGTTTAGAAAACAAGGCCTCCGAGCGCAAGTCCAGTTATAAAATCCGACGCTTCAATTTGAGGTTAATAATATTTTAGTTGTTGATATACAAGGCAGAATATAAAAAGAAACCTTTTGATTACAAAAAAGTTTTTTCACACCAAGTAAAACAAAACTGCTTGTATCAATAACTGAGGTTCGACAATAAGTACAATAACAATGAGTAAATCCTGTATCAATAACTAAAATATTAACTTTAAACAGTCATGCATTTTTAACGTGCAATGCCGATGCGCGCGCATTCGCTACGATTCGGAGACCTTACGATGTTACTCCCTACAATCTCTACACGTGAAGTTGGTTTCCATCTCTCCGCGACTAACTTCAGAGGTCTCCTCAGCTTTTTCTAAAAGGATAACTTGAAACATATGGACTTGAATTTTGGTTCGAAAAAAAAGATACAATATTTTTAATCTTTTTTGATGTCAAATTCAAGTACTGTGGAAAGATCGATATGTTTGAAATAACCAAATTAATCTGCAAATCTTGAGTAGTGCACGGGTTATGATATTTTTGCAGCGATGATGTGCAGCATGAATTGATTTAATTCAGTCAAACGGAAATGGATATGTTATGCTCTATATATAATCAATTGATTTCTATTTTCTGACAAAATAAATCTTTACGAATGCAAGCAGCTTTTATAAGGTTCAAACTCTTTCACATGAATCGCACAATGCAAAGCTGCGGAGTTGAAGTTTGATTTGCAGACAAAAATGTTAGTGAGAAAAAAAAATACATTCGCAGAAGTACCACAGCATTGATTTCTGGCTAGTTTCGGACTCTGTCAAGTGTAATAAAATTATTTCTACCGATACAAGTATCAATGGATTTCAACAATGGTTTTAAAAATAAATTTGGAAAAAATTTTAAGAATACTGTTCAATGTAAAAAAAAAATTTGAGTGAATATTTTTTTTTTTTTGCAAATAATTCATTTGAACATCGGTTGAACCAAAAAATGAGAGAAGCTCGTGTCATTTTGTTCGCCTAGGATTTTAAAAATAATTCATGGCTTAAAAACCAGCTTTAGTTTCTTTTGTTTAAATATGTGAAGTATCATAATTATTATCAAAGTTTCACAAAGTTATCACTGTAATTACTTAGTGGAATAAAAAACGCGTGAGTTTTTTCACTTTTTGTTCAAGTGCACTTTATTTGAAGCCCAACTTTAACATAAAGTTAGATTCAATTTTTCTGAAGTTTATTATACGCTTTATTATAATATATTATTAAACGCCAGTATGTTATATTTTTTGTCCAAAAATGTTGGTTACATTTTGATTTTTAGGAATAATCAAAATTAAATGAGTTACAAACTAGAATTTTAAAAATAATGTATAAGTTAAATTTCAAACTATTTTTCAAATTCAACATTTTAATTTTGACAAAATTTTGAAAAAGAAAAATTAAGGTGGTTCTAGTGTGATAGTCAAAGCAAAAAGTTTATATTCTGAATTTTCATAAACATATAGGGAAAATTATATTAAAAAATAAAAAGAAAATCTTGAAATACTTGCATTATTTGCATGTTTAGCATTTTTTAATGGTTTTTAAGCGATTCTCATGTTTCGTGAGTATAAACTTTTCAACTGGATTGTATCGAACCGACCAATCAC
>JAPYZS010001710.1:0-20246 GCA_030522925.1 Trissolcus japonicus | reverse complement strand
TAAAAATATCTGCATTTTTCAAAGAAAACTAACTTTGAATGGAACGCTCAAAACTTTAAACATCAAAGATTTGTGTCGTGTTGATTAAAAATTGAAAAAGCAATAACAATTTTTCAAAAATTTTAGTTTAAACTTCATCAGCATTGTTTGTAAGACATGGGAGGACAATATTCTTTTTTGATATAAAACATTTTTTGTATTTTGTTGATAATAATTAGCCTGTCACAAATTACCCCGATATCACAATTACCTTGGTTGACCCTACTAAATATAGGAGAAATTTACAAAAAAGTGAAATTATAACAAATGTAGTGTAATTTTATACAAAAATTGTAAAATCATCCTACATTTAGTTTATTTTTATATGTATTTTTTACAGTGTAATAAATGTTATATCTTACTTAAAACAATATTTATTTGTATATGTCATCCTCATAATGTGTCATTGTTATCTGCCTTCAAACACATTGCATTTTCGCCAATTGCGGCAAAAATTAAAAAAAAAATATTTTAAACAAAATGTAATGACATTGCAAAAATATTAAAATTGTAAAAAAACGGTATGGATTGCGTGAAAGAATATTTTTCTTTGAAATCAATTTTACATCCAGTATGCAAAAATGAAATTGCAAATTCAACTAAAACTAAAAATGGGTTTCTAACAAATTATTAGATATAGAAGAAAATTAGAAATTGTCATATTGATTTCATATATTTTATTTACAATTTTTTTTTAATTTCTATCTCAGTTTCATCTTTATATTGCGGTCGAGATATATCTACATTTTTTTTTAAATTAAAAATATCTCTGTAAGTACAGGGTGTTTTTCGGAATTATTTTTACGAAATAATTTCGTTCGAAATTAATTTCGTTTCGTGCAAAAATTTGTTGAAGCAGAAAGAAACGGGGAAAAAACAATAACTCACACGTTGCTCGACACATATAATAACGTTCGCGAACAATTGTAACCCACTAATAACGTTTGCCGCTGTCTGACGAATCTGCGAAATACAAACTTTCATCGGCAATAAGGAAGAGAGGAGTCGCACGATATCCCGCGAGTACAGGTTTCGACCTACTTGATGGCAGTCATACGACAACGCTCAGACCCACTGCATTTGGCTTACAGTGATTCAAATCAGCTGTTCAGTTCACAGCCCATTGACAAATCTAATTCAACATTGTTACAATCCATCAGCATTGTATATTTATGACATGTTAATGTGCATCTGATCAATCTGTTAACAAACTCCTCCACGTTTGTTAACAATGTACGAATGAGATACATTTATCTTACATTTGAAAATGTAACAAAAAATATTTATTGTTTTTCATATTATTTTTTTTATTATATATATTATATACATTATTACATACAATTATTTATATTTTATATAAAAAAAATACAAAGTATATTTTGAACGACAAAAAGTTATTAGTTATATTTAACGCACACAGCTTAGAATTTTGTTTTTCGCAAAGGATTACAAAGTTTTTTTATGTTACATTTATCATGCCCTGTTTGGAAAGAAAAAAGTTGAACAAAAAAGTTACATGAAATTTTTGTTCGGGCATTAAGTAATCCTTTTTCTTTTTCGTTTGACATAATGTGGGATGAAAAAAGTGAAAAATTAATTAAATCGCATTTTCAGAGAAAATCATAACGCATCGTTTGAAATCAACAGACGACATGGAAGATTATTTTGCGATAAACATTTTGTCACCTCGGAGAGACGCGTTTGTCCCGAGCAATAGAATTTCGCTTATTCCTGGAAAATAAATAGCGTTAGTCACGAACACTCGACGGTGAAGCACAGTTGACATCAATTACCTGAGTTTTATCATTGAGACAACATAATCAATGCATCTAAATGATTGCGATCGTTATCCACTTCTCTTTCACCCGAAGTATTCCCTGAGCATAATGTCGAAGTCATGAAAATATACGTTTTATTTCACATTTTGACCCACTTCCGGTTTCTAATCGCACGTTCACGACTGCGACGGACACATTATTTTGTTTACAATCAGGTACAGGCAGATGCAAAATGCTAAATTAAATGAAAAACATTAAAACGATCCAACATCAATTTTCAAATTCCAAATCGGTACTTTTATCTAAATTTTATATCTAAAGCCGACGTAATTATAAGTTATTAAATATATATAAGATTTCCCACACTCGGGTTGCGATTAACTTGACCACATTCCATAACCTGATATTTGAATATTCCTCCTGTGAATTTGAGGCTTTTCTCTTAGTTCTTATTCTGCGTACATAAAAAAAATTTGAAATACTTATGTATGCGCGGCAAATGATTAATGACAATGCGAGCTTTCTTTAACGTCTAATGACCTTTGCTATAACCTTTGACTCACCGTGACACTTACCGTGAAATTCCGGCCATTTTCTTTTCGATATTGTTTTTTTTTTCTTTTCTCCTCTTTCTCCCTCGTTTGTTTTCCGTTGTACCTGTTTCGAATCAAAATTGCACCAAAATGATTTTTTACTCGGTTCACCGGACAAGGCAGGAGAAAATTTGAGCCCGACCCACTTGATCGTAAGATTTCAACCTCTAGGGTCAGACCTTTAAAACGTTTTAATAACAGTGATCGGTCTCTACCTCGCTTAATATGGAAGTATCTTTTTATCTTTTTTTTTTCTGTAAAACCCAATTTTCAAACGAATGTTCTGTGAACAATTCTTTTCAAAAGACAAAAGACTTTTACCTTAAAGAAATAAAAACAATTCCAATAACCAGATCTCCGTCTGAATTTTTTTCTCACAAAACATTTGACCGAATTTTAAAAGAAGAGAAAAATCATTTAATTTAAGGTGAATTTGAAATTAGAAATTTTAAGAAAAAAAAAAAAGTTTTTCTTCAATTTTCGTAGCACGCAGACAGAACGGCTTGAGAACGTTAACGAAAATAAAAAAAGAAACAAAACTCTCTCACGTAGTATCCGATTGAAAGTTGGTGTCGTTTGTATGCATTAAAATCCGTTTTTCCGTGTATTTACGGATGCTTAGCACGTATTGTCCCAGAAATGTCTAAACTCGTCCTCATAGTCTCTGTTTCTCCCAACGCCGATGGAACTTTCTTATTTGATTAATCGCGAGCGATAAAAATTCGCGATGCCATTCTAATAAGCGCCATTAGATATGGCGTGCAACAACATAAACAACGTTCTCCGATTCAACCGGTGCGAAACAATGCATGCTCTCCATCTCTCCTACCCGCACTCTGTACCTTTCATGTTCAATATGCATTCTTAATTACCTCGCAAAACGCAATAATTACGTTAGATTACGAATCGCATTAACGGGTTAGAGATGCTCGCTGCTCTCTCGTGAGAAGAACTACAAACCACCGAGATCAAACTAGCGATTACATAAGATTGCATTTTGTGCTAAAAAATAATTCCATGGTATACAAATTAGTTTTGTTTTTTTTTTTTTTTTACAATTAAACATTTTGAATCAAGCAACTTTTTGGTTCAGTCAGATTGCAACCTGTTGACATTTATTTAACAGTTATCATTTATTTAACAATTTTCTTAACCCGTTCCAGGCACTAATTGGAGTTCCAATTTTGTTATAAAAGTTTTGTGGAAAATTTAACAAATTTTCCATGGATGCTGCCACAGTCAATTAATGGGGTAAATTTGTTAATGATAAATAATGAGAAATAAAAAAAATGATAAAAAAAGTTAAATAAATTTAAATTTAATTAAAGTTAATTAAAAGACAATGTTATTCTGAAATGTCAAAAACATTTTTCATAACATATCACTTTCCATGGCGAGATGAGTTTCATTTTGTTTCGCATTGTTTTAAATTATCATTTTAATCACATTTGAACAATCTGGCCGGTAAAAACTAAGGATAATTTGCAGATAAAAAGGCGTTTTTTGCTGTGCGAAAATCACATACGTCAGTTTAATTGGATGGTAATTGAATGAAAATTATCGAATTAAAATCATTATAGACTTATAAATGTACAGCGGTGGCCTACTTAAACGCGATAATGTAGACCCACAAGAGCATCAGGCTCGTTTTATAACGATTGAACTTATCGGGAAATCAACATGTATTTGTTGAACTTATACGAGTTTCACAAAACACTTTTTCAGCGGCGATCATCGCCGTCAATTATTATCAGTCGGTAATAGATTCTAATATCGCTCATCGTCTTTTGCCTTGGCGTACAAAAACAACCTGTTCAATTTAAAAGCAATTTTCACGTCGCGTCATCTGCAGTCTCGCAAACTCCTGTCAAACGCAAATTCGTGCAAGATCGGACAAAAGAAAAAGAATTGAAAAAAAATATTCGACAAACAATCTGAAAGTATTGTAATTGTTCACGACCCACTTGTCACATTTTCGCTGTCATCATCGCTCGGCCTTTTTCTTATAACTTTTTTTGTTCAGAGGACCTTTTTGACTTTCCAATTTAGATGCGACCCGGGGAAGTGCAAGTTCACCTTTTTTTTTTCACACGATAACATTTGTTTCGATTTTTAGAAGTATTCATCAAAATTTGTACCATTCCTTTGGAGGATGTCATTTAACAGGTTTTTTCATGAGAAATTTCTATTTCCTTTCCCAGCGTCCGTCTGATGAACTTCGGAGCAAGCTTCTTCGACACCGTTATTGATTAAGTACTATATTACATTTCCGTACCTTCACTCAACCGACGTCATCTGGACCTAATGCAGTTTTAGAACCGCAAGGTCGTCCATAACATTTGATCAGAAAAAAAAAATATTCAACGTTTGCCTTCGAAAAGTTTTTGAAAGCCAAATCTAGTTTTTCGTTAGTTAGTAGATCAAACAATTTTCAGTTGATCAAATACTTTTTCATGAGAAAGTAGCTTGAATTTTTTTTTGGCTTCGACAAATGGAAAACTTCAACTGAACGAGCGGTTCCAAAATACATGTGATGTGAAACGAAATTGAGGCATTGGTTATGCAAAACCATCACGAGGTGAACAAATGCAGAACAAACATATGAACATTTCTTGTGAACATCAAAAATCGAGATCAGCCCCGACAAACACAGATGACATCTTGACATGATTTGTTGAACTCGATTGTCTGGGAATTAACGTACAAAGTAACCGATTGCTTTGCAGCTAAAGTTGAATTTCAATGCGAAAACACGTCGGATTTTGAACGGTATTCTCGCAAAATGCTAGTTCTGTTTGTTCAGCTGGCCTCGCTTGCCCAATTTTTGCATTGTCTACTTAATTAGTATTCAATACGCTAATGCGCTGAGCTCGCAGTGTGTTAATTTATTTTTACAAACTTCCCTTCTTTTTGATCCTTTTCACATTTCTTGGTACAATTTAGATTTACAATTTTTGAGTAACTGAAAAAAATGTACCCGCTAATGGGATGCTAACAAGATAATAAATAAAGTAAATGTTTCAGACCAGAACATTTTTGTAGTCACTTTTTCAACATCTGCTCCTATTATCGACATCAAATTTGATTATTTCAACTAACTGACAATATAACAAAGTTGCATATCATTGTTTCCTTATATTTTCTAATGAAAGCTCATTCGAGTGTCCAAAAAACAAGTTTAAACAAATTCTTTCGTTTGAAATTTGTTGACATTTATCAATTGTCGATAATAGGTGCAACTACTTGTAAAAACATTTTCTTCAAAAAAATAATCTTCAAAAATTGTCGATAATAGGTACAACTACTTGTAAAAACATTTTCTTCAAAAATTGTCGATAATAGGTACAACTACTTGTAAAAACATTTTCTTCAAAAAAAGGTCTTCAAAAATTGTTGTTTTTTGCAAGAAGAGGGTGGTATAAAAGAAAAAGACAGGGATGGACAATTGACGTGTCTAGTTGATGGTGAATGAAACGCCGACGGAGAGACTAAACGTGGTTGTTGGCGCGCGCGATGAGTAGGACAGTGTGTCGGTGCGGTGGTCCCTACTTGCACGTGACCTGGCCACTGGCCTACTTTGGTTTCTCCTGGTTGGGCTGCCACGTCGAAAGGAGCGCTTGCACGTGCGGACAGGTGGGGGAGGGCACTCGTGGGCCTCGTTATCCCCACCGGCGTCTCAGCTGGTCCCACCCCGGACCTAGGCACCTCGCGCCTTGGCCATGCAATTTCCTGCAGATGCCATGCTAGTGCCAACACCAGACTGCCACCATCCACGCAACCGGATGAGTCGTTAGTGGATAGTGAAACCGTTCCCTCGGATGTCCGCGAGACAACTTTAACACTTTGAATAATTGTTCCCGAAAGTGCGCCGAACAGTGTTGGTGATACGAAAAAAAAAAAAATTGACGCATTCGCCTGAGGCCTATAAGTTTGCGCCGTTATGACAGGACTCTCCTAGGACCCGCGATTCCGACCGACAACTAATCACTCCCAAGGTAAACACGCAACTCATCGTGCACCGTTCATCTCACCGGCTAATCACAAGTTTGATAGATGCCGATGTGCGCGAGTCATAGCCGCAAAAAACGCAACTCATCCTTTTGATAACTCTGTTATTTCGTTCCTTGATCCTTGTATCCAAAATAGATTTCCGAAATCCACGAAATAATTCATTATCTGACAGATCATTTGTTAAATGTGCACGTTATTTTTTTATTTGTTGAAAACAATTGTCGAGGTTTTGAGATTTTTTCTTTTGACGGTTTCATTGTACGGTTGGAGGCGAACGCCAACTTTCTTTGTTTTGACTAATCAGAGAGGGAACTATTTCAAAAATGTGTACGGTTGTTGTTTAGCCGGCGATACCTGTTTGGGCAGAACCGAAAGAAAAGCGCCAACAGGTATGCATGATCCTGCGACTCTTAAGACTTTTATCTTCCGGCTTAGTCGCCCCTTTTAAACGACCGCGGTTTCTAATTTTTCTCTCTTTTACAGTCCGTGTATCTCTTATTTATCTCCAATTAGCTTCCACAAAAGCGAGGTACAGTTTTTTCATCTCTCTCTTTCTTTTTTCTCTCTTTCTATCTTTATCCCACCTTCGCCTCCTTGTCTAAACAGAAGAACAATAAAAAAAGTCAAACTTGACCACATTTTCATTCAATTTAGAAAACCAACACGACCTACTTTTACAACTCGTATGACTTACAAATTTATTCGCTCGACGCAACATTTAATTCGAGTTTAAAAGTGATTATACACATTATTATTAGGCGCACTAATTAAAAACCTGTCGCATTTCATTTACCAAGCCCGACACTTTTCAACAAATTTTCAAAAACTTTGTATAGAGGAAAAATATTAGTATAAAATTAACATTCAGTTTTTTTTTTTTTTTTTTTTTTTTTTTTCATTGATGAGTAAAGTTGTCGATCTATAAAAATGAAATTGACTTTCTCAAAGACCATGAATAATGCATCCGCTGGCAACGAAAATAAATTTCGCGAGAGTTCGAATCTACAAGAGCGTTTGCTGAGGAATTTGCACAAAAAGTTTTGCGAGTTGATTTAATAGTTTCATCGCTCGGAACCCGTTACGATGACTGCGTAATTTTCTGCGGCGTTATTTACATTCTCAAGCTAAAACTTGAATTAAAAATGCAACGAAGAAAAGTAAAAACAAATGAAAAATAGACGTCAAGGGGAGAGCCAATAATGAACCGTACGATTACCGGGGGCCTTTGGGAGACCGTCGCTTTTAAAGCGGCACTTTTGTTTCATTAATTTTTTTTTAATTTCCATCCGCTTATTGCAATTATCCTAACGCTTGTACCAACAGCGACGAAAATTATAATCCAAACACAAAAGCCCATCCGAACGTTTTAATTAAGGAATAAAAATACATCATTCTTTGGTGTCTTAATTACTTAATCACACGGCCTGTGAAACTCTCTTATTTATTATGCATCCTGATGATGAGGAAATTAATAGTGTAGCACATCTGACAATGAAGAGAAAAAAATGACCAGATGACCAAAACACAATAAAAGAAAATGAGGTGAAATTGGGAATAAAAATTCGTACGATTGATACCTTTTCAATTGCACTGTAAAATTTGAAAAAAAAAAATCTTTGATAGTTAAACAATTGGCAATAAAATTGGCCAGAGTTAATCGTCCAGAAATTTTAGTGCGTCTCAGCGATGGGATAAATTGAAAAGATGATAAAAGTGCGCCGAGATGAAATTAATCAATAACGCAAACAAAAAATAATAAGAGTAACGAGAGGAATAAAAAAGAACGTCGCGGCGGTGTGAATGGTCGATGCGATGAGGTGACTGACTCGCGCGAGCGTGCAAATTCGATCTAGATTTCGTTTTCTTTTTAGAATTTAAGCACAAAAAAACTTCTTTCTGTCAACGCCGTTGAATTCATTGTTTTCTTTTTTTTTTTGAAACACAATTTTCAACGGATATAAAATAATCGGCTACATTGTGCAAATATAATTCCACGTTCCAAAATGCGCGACAAACGTTTATAAAAGATATAATCGCAACGCGACCGCGAGAGAAAGCTGATGGTCACGCACTTATTTATCTTGCTACGCTCAAATAATCATTTTCAATTTAGACAAATTGTGAAAACAAATTTAAGGAGAAATTTCAACCCATTAAAATTATTACACGGGAAAAATTTTTCGAACGGAAAAAGAAACATCTCTGAGAGGCGCCCAGTGACCGTCATTTTTAAGCTTTGAAGTAATTTGTAATATTTATCAATGGACATGACTTTTCGCTTATTTTTATTATCCAGCATTACTAACTGTTGGTTAAATTTTGTACAGAAGAAAAGTACGTTCATACTTTTGAAATATATATATTATATACAATTTGTGACTGGCGACAATGAAAATGAAGCAATTTCGCAGAAACATCACGTAGGAAAATTAAATTCTTGTTTTATTTCTTTTTTTCATACCCTCTTTGTTCAAACAAGACGGTCTTTCAGGTGGCAAAGCACACTTGCGTACCCGCTGTTTTGATGCTTGTTCATTAACGCGACAAGTAGCAGATGGTCCTTTATGGGGTCACAATCATTTCTTTACAACTATTCAATTACTATATTAACGTTGCTCATTTCTACTCTCACAATGCGAAAATTCGCACCTTGCTCGCACTTCTGATGATGCGCTGTAAGAATTATATCTGGGTCAGACGACCGATGCGAAAAGAAAACCACAGATACACAATTAAAATTCATATTTTATGATCCCTCGATTGACATTAGAATTTTTGGTTCTAATTTTTAACAATGGCGAAATTATGCACATCTATTTGTCAATATATATGCAACATATATAACCATATCTGAACATATATGAGGCATATATTTTTTTTGAAATGAAAATCGTGTTCCCATCAAAACGATAAATGTACGACCCAAACCGTTGAATTTGACGTGTATCTCATTTTGTGGTTTTTTTTTAATTGGCTCATTTGTTCAAAAACAATACGATAAGGTTAAGAACAGAAGCACGCATTTTTTTTAATTGACTCTCTCGAATTGGTGTCAAGCAAACGCGACGACTTCCGACCTGATTTTTCGACTATTCATAAAAAGCAGCTTATTATGTTTATTCAGCTAAATGTCGACGAGATTCGTCAGTATAATGAAAGATTCTCCATTGGTAACGGTATACGGACGTTGTTTCTCTTCACAGTCGTTCCATTAAACTCGATTACGTGTATCTAAGCATCGATTTCGGACAGATTATTTATTTGATAGAGTTGTATGTTTCCATCTTTCTGCTTCGATGTATCTTTCGATGGAACAGCTAGGATGCAGTGTATCTGACACTTGTACCTAAGAAAAACAACTTCAACAAAACTGTCGCTTCGACAATTTATTTTTCGCAACTAAAATCAACCAAGGTTGCACAATTTGAATTTAAATATTTTTTTAATTTTTTTTTTTTGTAATTAATTAATGTTTCTGAATAGCATATCTTATTATTGTGCTCCGTTCGATTGAAAATTTGAAAACAAATATTAAGTGAATTGCAAAAATGTAACCACACGAAATAAACGTATCCCATATCCAGAATGTCTAAAGACAAAAAAAATAGAGTGACAATTAATAAAGCAGCGGCGTCAAAACGAACTGTTCGACCCACTTTCCTGCCTTATAAAATTTTGAAAGTGATTTCCTCGAAAAATCGCTCTCTCATTTAATCTGAGGACTCAATCTCTTTTTTTTTCTTTTTCTTCTCCGTCAATTATTCATGCTTTGGCTATGATTGATAAACAAAGAAAAAATTCTATAATTATCGTGACAATGATTCGGACGTAATTTGTTCTTGCGATTTGTAAAAAAAAAAAAATAAATAAATTGCAATTTTTCAACCGCGGAATAACGTTTCTTCGTACCATCGTTAGCAAAAAGTTACACCGTTATTATTATCATCAGTTTTATTATTTTTACGTACGATTAAATGTTGAAGGGTCAATTGCACCCCCAAAATACATAATCGACAGCTATCACTTTCCATATAACATACACGCGCTTGTAAAACTGCAATGATGAATTCAAGCTGAATATATATTGCGGGCGTGTTGGCGAGATCGACGGAATTTCAATTGCAGCTTCGACCATTGATCGGAAACAAAAATTGGTGCGCCGATCGAAATCTCAAAATGAAAATGATTTGGTGATGCGAGGTTCACTAAAATATATATTAATTTATACTCATTATTGCCGCTTTTCATATTTTTTTTTATAAAAAATAAAAAAAAAATTTATATTATTTTATTTTATATTTTATAAATTTATATAATGGAATTTATAAGATAAATATATAAATATAGTCATTATTGCCGGAATATATTTTATATAGAAAAAAAATATATTTTTTATATTTCCAAAATATATTTTTTTTTGTGACGGACGGAAAAATTATATGGAAGTTTCAAGTTCGATGAGAGAGAGGATTAGATAATATCTTTAGGAAATGGATATACAAGAAAGCAAGTTTTGTTGTACGAAACTTGATAGTTGTCCGCGAAAGTGGGATCACGCCTACGGACGTTGGCGCGCCGCACGACCACAAAATGTGCGCGCCGGTGCGTGTCGTCTCAATCTGCAACGTTGTTGCACAGACCGGAGGCGGCGAGAGTGCGTGTCATGTATTGTCACTCCGCACGTCATATTTATCATGTACAATCACAACTGTTGTAACTTTTTCATAATACAATAATAGATTGTCCCAACGCTACCGCAATTAACTTGTCATTGCTCTCTTATCAGGATTGCATTATCGACTCAATTTAAACGTCATGTGGAATCGAATGCTATGGGTTGAAATCACATCATAACAAATTACACCAGTAAACATTTATGTATGGTCACTTTTATGGCTCATAAATTTCACTCATATATCCGCCATATATATAGCCATATAAAAAGTATCTGCAATATAAACAATTTTTATGATTTTGAGTGTCCCACATGTTTTATATATTGGAGTTATATATGTTCTATATGTGGAGCCATATATAAAGTCACATATGCCATATATGGAGCCATATGCAACATATATGTAACATAAATTTTGTCTTATATGATCATAAATGACTCATGTTTCATATATGGAGTTAGATGTGTCATATATGGAGCCATATATGGAGCCGTATACATCATATATGTAACATAACTTTTGGTTTATATGATCATAAATGGCTCATATATGGAGCCAGATGTGTGTTATATATGGAGTCAGATATAAATTATTTTGTAAAAAATTTTTTTTAGTTTGGTAATTATTAAAATGATTAATTTGTTAATTCAGTCGAATTAAAATCGAAAATTGATGGAAAGTGTTAAGGGGCGGTTCAGCCGAATGGTGTTTGATCTTGACAAAAGTTTACGGTCATTTGAAACTCAATGAACCGTGTGCGGTGTGCTCTTCAAGCTAGACAATCAGGTCACCTCTCCATCAGAACACACAACATTGACCCAGCCCGAGAATTCTCGAAAGAGAACGTTGTCAGCGGATGAGTTGCACGCAACTGTATAACAATTTCGATCCCAAATATTCCGCTTTTTCAGCATTTTCAGTAGTATATTCTCATTTGTCGGCTACAGCCAATATGACTTGTTTGCCCCATTCCTGCGATGCCTTTTAATTTATTACTGTATTTTGACACACATTTGATTGAGGTGATTTACAATTTAAATTTGACTTTTCATTCAACCTCTGTTGAAAAATTCGAAACCAACCAATTTTTTACCGCATCGTTAAAGGACATAAAAACTTAATTAAATGTAGTTCGTACACCTTTGGTCACTACTTTTACAATCGTAAAACACAGGCGATTATTATGTATGATAAAGAACGGAAGAAAAAATTCCGATGTCGCGTTTCAGTTCCCATGTAGAAATTCAGAACTGCTAATGTTATTTTTCAGACTTTGCAAAACAAAATGATATACAATCAAAGTTGGTTTAGAGTGCATTGCATCTGTACAGTAGGTTTTTTGTACAAAATTTTTGTTATTAAAAATAGTTTTTGCAATTTTTTTCCTCAAATGATATGAAAAGAACATGATTAATTATTTCGTTCAATTGAATAAAAAAATTAAATTTCTGTAGAAATATCGAACATAAAATTTAATGGATGATAATTTTTTCATAACTAGATCGTAATTTTGCTATTAAAGGGGTTATAATCGAATCAACGTGCATCAAACTTATGAATAATTCATTGCCGAGTTCTATTATTCAATTAATTTCCCGATAATCCTTTCATGAATTTACAAAAGAAAGTTGAACTCAAATGACTAACTAACAAAATTTTTAATCATTATTATACACGAACAATAGGAATGCAAAATATAACGAATCGCCAGTATTCGTGTCAACTTTTACTGCATTTACATTATAATTACTGCACCCTTTCATTTGCAAAACAATCTCTCGTTTGTGAATAGTAGTGGTTTCTATTGACATACATTATTTATCGTCTTCATGTTCTCGTGATTTTCGTTACTTCATTTCCTACAAAGTAATTTAATTACATCGCTTATCGATTGTTTTATTTAATTAATTAATTACAAAATAATTTTAGTTAATCACAACAATTTTTTACTGTCATTTATTTTCTTTTTTTTGAAAAAAGCCCTATTAAGTTCCAACGATAACTGACAAAAAGAAAATATAAATCTTTGCAAGGCCAAACGTCAGGAATTCAAGACAAGAGAGAACTTGAACGAAAAACGAGCTTGCAAAACAATTAGTTTAGAAATTAATGAAGCTGTTTGATGAGTAATGGACTTTTGAATGCATTTGCTGATATCAAAGTCAACCCCTTTTTTTTCTCACCTCGTTATTTCACGCCGCTCGTGCTTTAATTAGTTCTCAGTGTTACATTTTATTTAATAACTGTTCATTAATTAAGACACTTATAAAGCAACCGCGTTGAAATGCGATTCGAAATTTTCGACAAAATTTAGGTCGCGTAACGTTATTTTTATTCCCAACTTTGATATTCAATTTACTTTCTATTGCTTATTTGTTTCTCATAGATGTTTTTTTTTTTTCGTCTAATCAAATCAAGATATACAAACTGGATACCTCTCCCACGATATTTTTCGGTTCATCATATCGTCTGAAGGAAAAGTGGAGAGGCTTTTCAACATTTGCACAAATTTTTCTAAAGAAACAAAAGTTGCCACTGATATGAAAAGAAAGTGTCGCAGTTTCAGAAATCAATGGACGAATAAAAAAATTGGCATACAAAGTTGAATGTGGGTTTGAACTTTTTTTTTGTTTTCAAGGGACTGAATTTGATTTTGTTGTCAATAATGCACGTAGTGGAGCCAAAATATCGACCCAGATAAAAATGTTAATATCGTGGATGGCTTCACGTACGTGTCATAGCACTACTATACGGCCGGCTGGTGCATAACGGGATTTCATATACACGCAACTAGCGTACGGAAGCGAACGTGCGTACATTCACTCGGGTTTGAGCCAATCGGCCAGTATCGGATTTAGCAAAAGATGTGCACTCTGCTATACATAAAGATAATATCGCTGTGATTTGAATCTAGTGCCTCTAATCATAGATTTTTGATTGACATTTTGCAATATACGAAATAATCATCGTGTGTTCTTCAAGTGTTAACAATGGTTGATTTGAATAAAAGGTAGCGACGTGCGTCAATCTCATATTTATTTGTTATAAACAAACAATAGAAAAAAAAAACTTGAATCGAGAAAGAAGTACCATTTAGGTGGTACGATTTTCGTATTAAGATTTTTGTTTTTTTTTTCTCAACCTGAAACAAAGCCAATAACCATTCGTTCTACAAATTTATTCTTGCAGCAACAAGTTTTTCTTGGACCAAATGTTTTTAGTTTCTTAGTTCAATCAGGTTCTTTTTGATCTGTATACCTGCGTCAGTAAAATTTCTCATTTAATAATTTGTTTGTTTGTTTTTTTTTTTTTTTTTTTCAATTTTCATAATGCTTATTCATTTAGAAAACAAACTCATTGAAAAAATTAGACTTTAATTTGATCGCTTGATATTAAACGATTGCTTGACTGATTGTTGCAGATGACTACCGGAAAGTGCATTTGTCTGCTTCTGGCGTTTGCGGCAACAACGTCCGCTTTCTCCGTATCGCATACGTCGCATAATGCAGGTAATAAAACGATGCCAATTGCAGAAAAAGTGCTCTTGGACTATGCGCACAGATTAAGGACGTTTCGCTAATCGTGCGGTTCGTTTCGAGAAATCGCGTAAAAAAAGAGAATCTCATCTTTCATAAACGGTAAAAGTGATGGCAGACCGTAAAGTTTTGAATATTCTCAAGCACAACGAACGTGAATGATCATTCCAAAACTCCGAACGCGCATTTTTATTTGCTTGTTTTTTTCCATCTTGTTCGTTTTCCTTTGAGAAATTTAACAACTTTTGTTCTTTCTTCAATTTTATTTTTTTTTCTCCACTTTTCAACTGCAACTGTTTCATCTAATTCATTGTCGTGATTCACTCGTTTAATTCGTAATTTAAATTACTTTTGTAATGAAATTTTCATTTGCGATTTCCCTGACACAAAACTAGATGAAAATGATCATTAACAATTTTATCTCTTGTTTCAATCCAAAAAGCATATCTTGCCTCTCATTTTTGTCTCTTACAAATATCAATTCAAAATTAGTCTAGCTATATTAAAAAAGTCATTTTTGATTTTAATTTTTCATTCGCAAATATCTCCAAGTTCATAATTGAAATGAAGTAAACAATTAGAAAAATTAGAATAACAATAAATGAATTTGTACTCCGTCAGCTGTTGCAATATAGGGAAAAGATATCTCTCTTTTTTCCAAACTCGTAACTTTCGAATTTCTCTGAACGAGTCGCTCCGCGGTATTTAAATTTCAATGGGAATGCAAATGCTTGTATTTGCTTGAAATAAGTGACTCCCGACATAAATCTTGTTAATCGGCAAAAAATGGCGATTAGAGTGAGACGAACAGTTGTCTGAAACATGTACAAGCAAGAGAGACAGAAAAAAACAATCTGGAACACACATCGCAGACGTAAGGACCTTGCGAGGATCTTGCAATGTGGGTCATAATATATCCGTATTATGCACGAGCCCGTAGAGGAAACGCACGTGTGAAGCCTACATGCTTGCTAGATTGTGCCGTGTGTCCAGCTAACCATAACCACTCAACTTATTGGCATTTTCCAACTAGATCTAAACTCGTCGTTTTTATTATACTCTATCTTTTTTTATCCATCAATTTGCATGCTTGAAGTTAAAAGAGAAATCATTCAATTTTGTATCAAAACCAAAGTGAAACAATACAAATTGAACCTCTTATGAAATTAATTGGCATGAGAAATTACTATTATTATATATGATTATATATGAATACAAAGAAAGTGTATTTAAACTTGGAACGAAAAGATCGTATTGATTTTGTAACATAAAACAGTCATAAATTTTTGTTTAAACAGGAAAAAATATACAATCTATTTATCATAAGTATAAATGATGCGTTTTGATAATTGAATGAGGATTTGCGTGCTTTTTATTACGTCATAAGTCGTTTACGCTCTGATGTTTTTGTAGGAAATGCAATCGTTTTGCATCCGTATAGGTCAGATAAGCGATCACCGCGTTTGTTGTGGTATTTTTCTTCTTCTCGATACTATTATTCAGCAGCAATGTCGATAATAACGATATTTTATTTTCCATTTCAGGAAGAAAGTTATTCGGTGGCTACAGGATAGTTCCTAAAGTGTGTCAACCTACAAACCCATCTCGCATAAAATCGAACGACCCACCGATTTGCATGTTCAATTACGAGTGCAGTCGACGAAAGGGAGAAGTCGTTGGCGCTTGTATGGACGGCTTTCTGTTTGGCGCCTGTTGCCAATTACCAGCGCAAAATAATCTAGAAAAATCACCAATTTCACCTAATCCACTTAACGTGTACGATATCGATCACGCGCCCGATCTACCGATCCTGCTCAACGCCGACGGTACACCAGTCGGATTTATAAACAAACACCCAACGTCGAGCGCTACAAATAGGCCACAAAGCGTCAAGTTGAAGGACCAAATTGAAAATGCAGAGAAGCCTCAACTAAGCAATATCAATAGCCAGTCGATCGCTCAACTGGAACAAAATTTCCCGGCCGTGCTGGGACAGCAGCAGGTCTTGGACGACCTTAATTTGCCCTCTTTGTTGGCACACTCGGATTCAAACAATGACATTCACGAGAGTGTCAGTCCGGTGTCGACTCTGCTGAATCCAAATGAAATCATGCAAATCGCTGATCCCGTGGATCAACTTCCGGTATTCTTCTCGCACAAGGTCAACCCGAATAATAACACGGTGCCCGACACCATTCTGCTCAACGAGAATGGAACCGCTCTCAACGAGACTCATAATCCAGACGAATTATTCAAGCCGGACGATCACTTTGTCTCGTCTACAAAATACGGGTACAACCCAACGTCCTCCTTCCCCACTTCCGTCACTCAAAGATTACCGACCTCGCCGGGGAATATGCACACCAAAGGTGCGTCATCCTCCTCCTACACGCAACTCTATGCGAATTTGGACAAACTCAATGAACAAAATTTTGAGAAATCAGCCATCACCACGCAAGAGAGGCTGTCATCGGCGTCCAAATCTACCAACACTCAGAGCACAACGCCAATGTCCTCCGCACACAATGATGATTTGGTCCGAGTCCCAATAATATCACCCACGGCCAACAAAAAGAATGACAATGTGATGGACAACGAAGAGATAGCCATCAATCATATCATCTCCATACTCAATGACACTTCTCCAAATGCAAGCACCAAAGTCATGACCAGAGGTAAGAGATAAAAGAATAAGTTTAGAGGTGGTCAAACTTGCTGCGGTGCCTATATTACCGACATACCTTTTTGTTGTTTTTGTTAAATTTCTTTAACACTGGCATGAATATTGTGCTGATTTTGAGTTCATTCGATTTTCTCATTGTTGCAGATTATTTTAAGACTGACAACGTGGCGTTTGATTGTGAAATTCGATCACAATTAGTAACCTCGTTTTTGATGTGTGATTTCCAGGATCCGATTTTTTTGGGAATAACGAAGTTACTAAATATAACGTCATTTCAAATGAATTACACTGTTTGTTGTTTCAAAATACTCTGAAATAAACAAAGAATCGAATGACATATAATTTGATCAACTTTTATATCAGCTTTACAAGAAATTCGCAAAACATTGGTTTTCCCGCCAAAAACAAAATTTGAAGTTCGCCATCGACTTTGATATCCTCTTAACACTTTAGTTCTGGAAGTTTCCCCTTTTTCTTTAATATGGCTGCTTTTTTACAAAGACACAAATAGGAAAAAAAAGCAACACACATTCATACACAGAAAATACGTTGGTGCTCGCGATGTACAATCCACTTTAGTCACATGGCTTTAAAGCGACATCTGCACCATTTTTGGGACAGCTGTCGTACCAAAACCGTTGCACCAACAGAAGTCGTATCAAATTGTAGTGCAAAACCCGAACAATTTTTAGTGATGCGGTATCACTACTTTGGTCAGCCGTTGTACAGCCATGCTGTTTTATGCTACTCTAGAACTAAAGTACCAAGTTACAAACAGTGTGCATTTTTGGCAAGCAACCTGAAGTTAGCAACATTTGCAGGTTATGGGTTGACAAAATCTGTTTTTCGAAGAAAGCAAAATTGTTTGATCAACAAATATGGCTGACTGAGCAAGCTGAATCTGTCGACCGGCCATACATAATTTACTGATTTGAAGTTGGCCATTTATGCATAACTCATAAAATTTGAATTTTGTTGCATCTGTGTATAACTGACCAATTGTTTATCAGAGCGTTGAATTGATTTGTTTTGCAGATAACACAACCCCATCGAGTACCGTACACAAATGGGTTACCATCGAAGATTCTTCTCGACCAATCACCAACAAGGTCGTCGTAACGAGGAACCCATCTTCCACATGGTCGACGAGCACCGAGAAGTTTCCTTACACTTTTTATAGTAAAAGCCCAGGGCATTCCTCGACCTACTACTATTACAGCACAAGTGCTTCAACCGAGCCATCTGTGAGTTCGACTTATTATTCGTCAAGGCCTCCTGTGAGTTCCTACACGAAGGTACCGATACAGCAGACAGGTTCTTCATATCAAACCGGAACATATCAAACCGGCACATACCAAACCAGCACGAGCAGCAGTCACTCATCCAGACCGACGTCCAACCCTCCTGCTCCAACCGTCATCGTTCTTGGTCCAATAGGAACCGAGTACTCGACGGTCGCAACCCAGCCAACCTTCACCTACAAACCAATGATAGGATACAACGTTACAGACCCGACCATAAGACCCATCAATATCACTAAAAAACCCACGATATCCACCACAATAACCCATAACATAAGCACCGTAATCTCAGGTACTTCAAATAATCACGTGGTGTCAAACAGTTACGTGAGTGTGAATCTGAAAGATGTAACAACAAAACCCAACATCATCAAAGGTGCGACCAGCGATTACCATGATGGTCCGTCTTCAACTGTGACCATAAAGCCTTCCACCTACTGGACAACCATCTCATCGTGGTCGAATAAACCTGGATTCCACATCAAACCTGGTCAAAGCACGCCCTGGCCCTCCAATTCCAACGTTGTCTCGGTGAACACCATCGTTTTCAAGGATACTGTCACTAAAGCACCATCCAGCTCTTCAACCAGTCCCTGCGACGAAGAAACCACCGCACCCCTCGACTTTGTCAACTTCCCGCCAGTGAGACACCCGGAGCTCAACACCACTCAACAAGAGAAACCGACCCTCGTGGACACTGGATACAACAGCACCCGATACCCAGGCATTGAGATCGTCGGTGATAACGAAATCCCTACGCCGACGTTTGTCGAGGACGACGTCTTGAATAACAAGGTGGACGGCTTTGTCAACGAGATCGTCGAGTCGTTGCAAGGCAACTTCCAGGAGCTCAAAAATGTTATTTATAATAAGAAAAATGGAACGACCATTGTCGTGTCTACTGCCAGCACTGGAATTAAGAAGCCCAGTACTCCGATCCCAGTGAAGAAACCGACTATCGCCACGACAAAGAAACCGTCCGTCAGCACTAGAAGACCCGCTTCGAAGCCCACTGCCAGACCCAGCAGCGCTCGGCCGACCGTAACCAAACGACCTGCCACGATTTCAACTACCAAAAAACCAACCGGCACCACTAAAAGACCTCGACCTACCAAGCCATCTGTAACGATATTCACGGATTCAGTCGTGGAAGATACCAGTTTTACTTACACTACCACCGAAGCTGCTGATCTTGCAACGGTTATACCCCCGTCTGACTTTCGTGCAGGTGAAATTCAGTTGCACTTTAAATAAACAGAAATCACGGCTTGCAAGCAAAAACGGATAACTCAATTTTGTTATTTTTAAAGTTGTTATGGCAAAATATTGATTGTTAGAGATATGAACATTTTATTATTTTTAATAGTCTTTGAATCATAAACTATTCATTTTTGCAAAGATACACGGACCTATCGGACCTCAATTTAATTAACCTCTAATTAACCTTTAATTAATGGACCTCTAATTAACAAGATGTTTTACTTTTAATCTGACATTACTACAAAAACGTCATGTGTAGGAGTAAAATAGCGGCTGTATATCATTTGCGCCAATCACCTTATCACCGACATATCATTTGCGCCAGTGTTCGATAAATCATTTGCGCCAATACAAATCTATCATTTGCGC
>JAPYZS010001709.1:0-13325 GCA_030522925.1 Trissolcus japonicus | reverse complement strand
CTCCACTTGCAGGCGTTAATTTATATTGGATGATACTGTCAAACAAAATTTTTAAAAATCATCGATTTTTCGGACCGTTACACGTATTTCTCCCCTTAAAAACCAATCTGATAGAGAAATGATATTTCAAGAAGCGTCGATTCGTTAGCTGTTAAATAAATCAGAAAAGTTGAGTAGCGATCGGTTGATAAGAGTTTGTACTATTGAATTGAAGAAATCAAAAAAGCGCGTTGTTAACGAAGGTTTAATGTTTTTGAAAAAATTTTTGAAATTCATCTTGGCGATTGGTGTTTACTTGAAAAGTTAGATAGCGGCAAATGTTTTACTGGCCAGATTCTGAATTTCGGTTACATTAAAGAAAAAAATCTGAAATATTAAGAATACTTGCTTTCTTATTTTTCTGGAACTGAATAAAAAAATAGTACAGAAATCGGAGTTTTGTACCATTGGTACGAATTATCATCCTCTAATTCGGGTTATTTGATATCCATTTCAATGAATGTCCACGGTTATTATGATAATGAAAATTATACGTTCAGTATTCCAAATCCTATAATAGATAAAGAAGGCATAGAACTGCCGCAATGTTTATGGAATAAAATTAAAGAATACTCATAAAACTACAGTCGTCCATCTATCAATTCGATAATATTCTTATATTGTTAATGTTTCCTTACATGTTAAATAATACTTTATTAGATTCCTGAAATCTCTTGAAGTTTTCTAACGTCACTCAATGAATTTCAAGTTATGAAATCCAAAAATTTGATGACGGAAAAATTTCGAAGTATTTATGAAATCTACATGAAGTCTTGTAAAATAACTTCATTTTTGAAGTCTTCCGACCACTTTTTAACTTAGTGAGCTACCCTTTGAGATCGTCACTGACGATCTGAGTTGTAGTTTTTTAAATCTTGATACTTGGAACGTCTCTCCTGGGATCGGACCCGTTTCTACTAGTTTTTTTCTTGCAAGTCCCAGGAATATTGTATCCCCTCTACAATAAACTTTTGTTTTTGACTATAGAGTCGTTTTTCGTTTGCCGCGAGCTAAACTGGCATTTTAATGCAGCGCGAAATCACTCGCGCATTCCTTAGGAGTCTAATCTGGATCTATGTAAATTTGTTCACCGGGTATTTAAATCCCTATCAGCAAATAATATTAAAAAATATTATGTATATATCTGCCTAAATAACATTTCTAGAATATTGATATAATTTCATAAATCTGAATTAATATTCTAGAATTATTATTTGGGTGGATATTAAATGTAACATCTTTTAATATCCTTTAATATTTATTATGTCCGTCTGATATTCTCTTAATATCTTGTGCTTATAGGGAATATTTGTCTTTTTATGGAGAATATACAATTTAGATTCCCAAGATGTAACTTTGGCCAAGATGACATTCGCTCGGGATTTCGAGTGGCATATGGCTCCGCAAATCGCATTCTCGAAGATAAGATGTGTGGTAAAAAATTGGTCATTTCAGCGAGGGATTTGCAGGTGGTGGGTTTAGTCTTTTAATAACGATGTTGAGTTTTCAGCGAAGTGTCTTCTCTATTTCTATCTCGTTCCTACATGTCTTCTAGAGGAAGTAGACAAGAAAATAATTCTTGTCTATTTCCTCTAGAAGAGTGAAATAGAGAGAGCTTGGTTGGACTGGGTTAAAATCGCTCCATGTTCCAGCAGAGCCTCATTCACATATCTGGTCATTTCTTCGCGATTTTCGAAATCTAAATTATTTACCTTAAATTCGAGGTTTCAAAATCTCACATTAACAGAATTTCTGATGGAGTTCCATCCTTCAGTTCTCTCATGTTCTTGTCTGCTGTCGAGTTAATTGTAGCTTGAAAGACGGTTAATTTCGAGGTTATAGTGTTCAAGGAAATTTCCTGTTTTGCTTCGATCTTGGAGCTCATAGCCGAGTTGTAGTTCATGATAGTGTTTACCGCATCGTTGAGTTGCAGAGATGGTGTCGCACCTGTCGGAGCCTCAGGGCGCCCCATGTTCTTAGAGAAGTCTCTGAATTTCTTCAGCACTGATGCAGACGAGGTATCATCTGGATCTCCACTTGTTCGTCTGTTTTCTCCAAGAGCTGTTGTAGGTGTCGTTGGCCAGGAATTACGGAGTTCTTTCTGACGCACATTGTGTCGCAGTAACAGGTTTGTGTTTGACGGCCGTCCCCTGATGCGAACTGTCTCCGTTGTCTGGGGAGTGGATGGATTGGATTTGGGTGAATGAAATTTCTCACCAGAGTTCGATTTCTCTTCTGGATCCATAGTCGGTCGGTGGAGCAGTCGTATTTGTTCCGAGAGGACGAGGAAACAAAAGACTTCCTTAGGTAGAAAGTTCAAAAAAACGACCTCAAAAGCAGTCGTCGTGAAGAAAACGAAGGAACGTTACGGTGACACATCGGTAACCCAAAAAATTTCGTCCGAAAGGATCAAGACTAAAAGTTACAAGAACTAACCTACACCGGTTCAATTATTTGTGACATTTTCTCCCAATCTTGCACTGTCGCAAGATAACGCGACGTACTGACAGCGCAACGACTCAAACGGAACTCTAAAATTAATATAAACTAGTGGGCTCCACTCATTGCACTCGCTGCGCCCTCTGCGCGTTACGGGTGCCGATCCCTGGAGGGTTGAGACCCCCCTCCCCGGCGCTTCGCGTCTCCTTCCCATTTTAATGTTATATGGAACAGAGAAAGAAACAAAATATGATAGTTATTATATAATATCTCGATTATTATTAATCTACCTCATAAAAAAAGATTTCTGTTGTTCTTAAGGAAATTTCAATTTCCCTATTGCTTTCACTTGGGTATCCAGGATCTTCACCCCTTTCTTCAGTACTATTGTTTTCGCTTGGGTTTCCAGGATCTCCACCCTCTCTTTCCGACTGTTGCTTTCGCTCGGGTTTCTAAGATCTCCAACCTTCTCCTCGATCCGAGTGCCCCCGAAGAAACCAATGGACTTCGGGGGACCCGAGTGCCTACGAAATGCCCGAGGGCTTTCGAAAGGACCAGAAGGTCCTCGAGAGGGCTTTCTGGACCTCCTCCTTCGGGCAGGAACCCGAAGGAGAGATCCTCCTACGAAAAGATCCGAGTGCCCTCAGACTTACCCCCTCTGGAAGGGAATCCATTTTATTCATAATATTCTTGCATGACATGTACTAGGGGGGGGGAGGGGTACTTCCACTTAATTAAGTCGCTTGGAAATAGTACGAGTGCCGAGTGCAAATCTCGTCATCATCTCAGAAGGCCTTATTGTTCAGTTGACGAGATTCGCGGAAAATATACAGATAAGAAATGTCCGGACGTCTAGATGGACTAGATGGATATTGAGTGTCGAAGACACTCGATTTTTCCTGGTGTAATAAGAAGTAGGAGAATGTTTAAATTTTTTTTAAAAGTAGTTATATGCTGGAGCATAACAGTCCTCTTTGCCTGGAGTGCCCGCGAGTCCCTTCGCGGTGATGAATTCGGCCAACTAATCTCATAATTCGAAAATGTGTATATTGTATGTGTTGTATATATAAAATGTATCTTATTTCCTCAAATTTGAGTCCCTTTTATTCATTTTTTAAAAAATATTCTCAAATCTATCAAAGCTATTTTGTACGTCTGACAAGTTCACCTCTTGATGTAATCACCGATATCGTTTTGCATGTTTCACCAATAGAAATTATCTGAAACATTCAAAATATGTTCCTTTTACTCCTCGCTGACCATTGGTCATACTTGAATGATATTGTTTCTCATTGTCGTATATTTCAATCGCATCGGATGTTCAAGTAGTTGTACTGATTGTGGTTTGGGTGTTTGTTTTGTAGGTGGAAATGCTTTTTTTACGGCTAACATTTCGTTGTTGGGTTTGAGATTCATAAGGTGGCGGCACGACGCTACTCATCCGTGAGAACACCGATGCGATCGCGTGACAAACTCGCGCACTGGTCAGCGGTTTCCCGTCCAACGTCGCCGTCGAAAGACGGTGGCTTTGCGACACCATTTTGCCCAAGATGGAGAATGGCGACAGCTGACTTCGCACGAGGAACATGATGAACTTACAGCGCCACCTTCAACTATTCAACTGTTTAGGTTACCTCAACAGTTGAAGATGGCGCTGACGGAAACAAATGATTGCTGCTAAAGCAGATTTCTGCTACTACAGCACATTTCTGCTTTACCGGCTGGCAGCACCCACGATATTTTTTATTAGAGCACGAATGTGTGCTATAGGTATGCTCTAGGTATATGGTACGTACGCGTTTAGTTAAATTACGGTGGGTAAATGTTCGATAAATGATCGTGGTGAGTAATCGTGCGTAGGAGAAATTAAAATAGAGCATCGGAAAATTGAACGTGTGGAAGACACATATTGCGATGAGTGCAAGTCGCTCTGTCCAGTCGGCGTCGGGGGAGATTCAGTTCCGCCATAACCTCGGCGTTCTCACGTTGCTCGCCGGGAAACATACTCGCCAATTTTCGTATTCGCGACAAACTAAATTACGCGCAATTTTGGTGCAGGCCGTTCTTGTCAAAGTAAGTACAATTTCAGCAATTTTATAGCAAAATACACGTATAATTACAAATTTACTATAATAAGTAAAATATGGGACATCCATGAATTTACTAAAATAAGTAAAATATGGGACAGCCTACTAACAAATAAAAAATTTTGCAGTTTATTGTCAATGACTGGCCTGATGATGATAGCCAGCAACGGGCGTTGTTGGAAATCAGGCCACATAAATTGTGCTGGCCCGTTGCTGAGATTTATGTCCCAGACGCAGACAGGAAATCTGCGCATTTGCCAGGCCCTTTGAACGTTCAGGGTCTTGGTATCCTGTTCCCTGAATACCGTAAGGCAAATGTGGTGAAAAACCGGCTGAGTTGTGTACTTCTGGAAGTACACAATCAGCCGCAATCAGCCACAATCAGATCCTTATCTTTTTTCATGTTCGGTAACGGAAGAGAAGACAGGCTCATACCGTTATCGATCTGCATAATCCAGGTCGAACATCGAAATGTGCTCGGCCATGGCGAAGACGCAATAATTCTTGATCCTGAAAACCAAATTTTTTTTATTCATTTTTAATCTGCGATTTCACTTATTGGTGGCCGTGGACCACCACCGTGGACCACCACCGTGGACCACCACCGTGGACCACCACCGTGAATCACCACCGTGGACCACCACGGTGGTTTATTTTCATTACTTTATTTTCTATTATTATAATTAATAGTCACTTGAGCACGAGGAAAATCTTTTTTGTTCCAAATTTGATTTGCAATAATAAACTTATATCTTTAGCAAATACAGTATCAATCATTTCCTTCAACCTGATCCGAACTAGTAGCCTTTGAAAATTCATAGTCCACTTAATCGAAAAGTGGCCTGATCAACCAAAATATTATACAAAAGGTCAGTGAATTTTCATGTGTGTTCCTCTAGAGTACGAGCGGAAATATGAATATTGTCTATATAGACCGACAGGAAACCAATCGTGGAACCGAGCACCATGTCCATCATATGCTGAAAAGTAGCAGGAGTGTTGTTTTAATCCGAAAGGAAGCCGATTAAATTCTAAATGCGCACCTGGAATTGAAAATTCGGTTATTAATTTATCCATTTTATCCATAGGTATTTAGTGAAATCCAGAGGCCAAGTTAATAGTTCTAAAATATTGTGTGCATTATAATGAATCGAGCAGGATTGCAAGCTGTTTTGTTCTTTTCGTGTATTTCTACTTGTACTTTCATTTTGCGTTCTTAGCTTATGCTATGAGATTTTTTGAGAATTATCCATGCAGGGGATGAATATGGACTATTTGAGGAGCGAATTATCCTTGCTTCAACAGATCGTCAGTCTGTTTTGAGTTTCTCACGGTGCGCGGGAGGGTATCAATAAATTTTTGTTTGAACTGGAGTTGGATCCGTGAGTTCGATTGTGTGGAAATAGTTCAAGAGGAGTTAAATAGTTAGCTCAAGAGGAAATAGTTCAGCGTGTTTACCGATCATTTCAATTATTTTGTCTCGTTCATAGTCATCAAGATGTTCAAGATTTACTTGGTCCAATATTTTGTTTGTTTGCGTTTGTTCATTTTCATCTGTGAATGTCTTCACATTGGTTCTTTTGGATGATGGAATGCTGGGTTTAGATGCGGGAACCATTATTTCTACTTCTTCTAATTTATCGGCTAAATTGATGTTGGGATGGTCGCGGCTTGGTCGGACGTGTTAAACGCGTAAACATATCCAATGCCATTTTTAGCAGATACGAGACATTCTCCGATGTAGATATGTGGTGGCAATGTGATGCGCTCCAAGAAACCCACAGGGACCCTTTCATGGTTTTGTACGCGTACATGAATCAATTTCTTAGTTCTAGCGGGCACAAATGTACGTTCGTTAGATGCAAACGAAATTTTCCTGTCTCCTAATATAATTTGTCTTTTGCTGTATGAAATATCAGCATCTTCATTTGCGGAAAATTTTAAACTTAATGTCGCATCTTCTTCGACTGCAAATTCGTTATCGTAAACGACCTGAAAAGGAACTTTCCGGCCTTCTATATCGACAGTGACTTCGGCACGCGTTTGTACGGGGTCTTTGCTTATTCCGATCGAATAATATTTTACGTACGAGTCCGCGGAAATAGTTTGGTCAAGTTTGTGTTTCTTGACAATATTCAAATCTGCACCTGTGTCAACTAGAAACGTACTATAGCCTTTGAGAACTTTGAGAATTGTAGAGATTCGAGTTTTACGACTGGGGCTTTTGAGATGACCGAATGACCTAACATGGCTTGGAAAATTGAAATTGGCTTAAGAGTGGCGATGGCCCGGAGTCCGTCCAGGCCGCATTCTCGTTTTATTGGAATGCTGTCGGTTGATCGGACATTATTTTCGATTTGAGCTCCTTGCATATACGGTTGGTTTAGCATTGAATTTTGTGTGGCTAGATTAGCGGGTCGCCAATTTTGGTTGTTTCGATTGTTGTAATTGTATAAACCTGTGGTTGATGAAGGTAGGACAGGTAGAGGTAATAGGACTGGAGTGGTTAAGGATAGTGCTGTTATTGGGATTGAAGCTGGTTCATTCAAGTTTTTCCCAAAATCGACTGCTGTTTTTATAGCATTTGTAAAAGTCTCTGGGTTCGTTGTTCATACGCGGACTTCTATTTCTCGCGATTAAGGCAATACAATAAATCGTCATCAGCTCTTAAATTCGTAGAAATGTATCTCGCATAAATCGTTAATCGCATAAATTGTCATATTGGATTGGGTGTTCCGTCGCAAAGAGGAATTGTGTGTATTGCGTGTCGTGCTCGCATTGTTCGATTATTTATTTGAATTTTTTCGTACTGAATTGCAATATTTTCGTATTCTGGGAGAGGTTCGTTTGCTATTTGATTGATTAAGTGTTGGGATTGTTTAATTCGTAATCTGGCTTGTTGAATTCTTTGAATTTGTTATGTTATAAAATTTGGAGGGTCTCGTAAATTTTGCGCGGTTCCATCTTCAATTGTGTCAATTTTTAGGGAAGTGTAGTATGTATCGCGGTTTTATATTTACCTTCTGTCATGCCACGGGCGGGCTGGGTCTGGGATTGTTAAAGTAGGCCTGGTGAGTTCCGGGTTGACCTGGCTTCGTTCTTCCTGTCAAGTGCCTCCCTGGAGTTTGCAGAAAATGAGGGCTTCGGGTCGGGTGGGTAGAAGTCACTGGTGCTTCTGGGTTAACTTTTGAGATTAACTATGCACGAGTAGTTCGTGGCGCGTATTTGGGATTATTTAGGAAAAAATCCCACCGATGTCACCAAATATTTTGGCTAACAGCTGTTAGCCAAATTTACTGACTTAAAGTAAGTATAAAATATTCTTAATCCGTGTAGCTACAAGTCTTCTTGAATCTGAAGATGCTTCAGTGCTAAAGTGTGTTTTTGAAATTTTCGAAAACAAAAACGAAAAAGCGTGTCGTCGGATTCTGAACATCATGACGAAAAAAGACCATACTTAGAGAAGTGTTCTGAAAGATAGTTTTCCCAATACGACTCTGCTACATTCTTTATTTCACACGTTACAAACATTTAGAAGGCAGATAACAACTACCAATATGAGCATTTCAATAAGTGTTCAAGGCTCTTGTTTGAATTTACTACATGCACTGGCTTATTTGAAACCTAGTGAAGAGTACAATTCATACTATTTGGAGTTCTATTGCACCGAATAAAGTAGTTGAATATTTTAATTTAGATCGACATGATATAGAAAATCAATGGGTAATTGGTTTTATGCAAAACATGGACTGAAATAATTTTACTGATAACAGGTTAGAATCCATGAATTCCAAAATTAAACAAGTAATGAAAAAAGTGCTAGACTTACGTTAATTTCACAACTTCGTTTTTCGTTTTTTTGAAATCGCATGTAATTCAACGAAATTCAGAGCTTGCTAAAAACTTTACAAAAACTTTACGCGTTCCGTAACGTAAGAGTAGGTTACTTATTATACTGGCGGCCAGTTCTGTGAAACTGGCCGTCAATAACGGTAACGCGTTACGTTACGCCCGTCACGTAACGAAACGTAACATATTCGTTGTATGTTACTAGACATTATTATTGACAAAATTTTACTGTTCCGACTCCTCAGACACTTCTATGTCTAATTGCTACTTCCCCGAAAGGAAATCGTACTTTACTTTTTTTGCACAGCATTGTGCCATGTACGATGGACAAAGAAATTTCAATCGACAATATGAATCGTGTTGAAGTTCTCAATCCAACAATTTAAGAAATTAATCAGTTGCAAAGATTTTCCCAAGCAGCTATTGAAAATGACATAAATTTGTGAGCAATTCATTTGTTGAATAATGATTGTTTGAAATAACAGATTATCTTAGAATAAAAAGTGTTTCAAATTTTTCTTTTATTCGTGAAAATTTGTGAAAATTATAATTAAAACAAGTATCGAGTATGAAAGTACTCTACAGTTGTTGAATTGTAATGAAATATTGAAAATTATGTAATTTCTATTTGTTTTAAAGGCCCACAGGGACAAAAATATACGTACAAATATATGTCGAATTTATATTTATTTATTTATTTATTATTAATTCAACATAATAGGCAGCAGAACAAAAACTGATTTTATCCTATATGTAGATTAGAACACAAATTATCATAAGAAAATAATGTATAAAGTAATTAGTGATACTATGGCAGCTATATAATACAAAATTATGAAAAAAATATACAAAAGTGTTTTGAAAGAGAGAAAATGAAAAATATACAAAATTTACCTGAGAGTTTCAAGATTCAGACAGAAGGAAGGTGAGACAAGGTGGTGCATGTGTACTCACAGCCTGTAAGAAAACGCTCCAGCGACGACCGGTGACAGATAGAGAAACAGATTGAAGGCGACTTTTAAATGCCACCAGTGATGATGCCATAACGAAGGTCGGGCATATACAGGACGAAGAGCAATGGACCAAGTACAGAGCCCAGAGGGACACCACTGGTAACTACCTCGGGGTTGGAGACGGTATCGCCCAGGTGCATTTTAAACGTTTGGTTTCGCAGGTAAGCCGCAATCCAGTTCAGGAGGCGTCCCCCAACACCTAGGTGATGGATCTTGTGTAGCAGCCTGCGGTGTCGTACTCTGTCAAAGGCCTTTGAAAAGTCCAGGTACACAACGTCAGTCGGCTTTCCCTGATTCGAAGCACGTGACCAATCATTCAAGCAGGGTAATAAGTTGGAGGTGACAGAGCGGCCGGGTATAAACCCGTGTTGTTGATCCGGAATGATATTTAGCCTCCGAGCGTGTTCCAGAAGTTCATTCACAATGAGCCTTTCCAGGACCTTGCCACAGGTGCTAGTCAGGCTAACGGGCCGGTAGTTTTCTGCCAAGTTTCTGTCCCCCTTCTTGAAGATGGGTGTCACTAGTGCGTGCTTCCAGTCGCCAGGTAACTCAGCCGTGTCCAGTGTGTGTTTGAAGAGTTGAGCAAGAACCGGGGCGAGGGTATCAGCACACCTTTTCAAGAGCACCGCAGGAATCTCATCAAGGCCCAAAGAAGCTGAGTTCTCTAGTGACAGAAGCGCACGATGGACCGTGCTCTCGGAGACGTCAATGTCAACAAGCATGTCCTCTAGCCGCCAGGATGGTCCACAACTCACCAACGGGCCTTCTGGTTCTCGAGTATAAACAGAAGGAAACTCAGACGCAAAGGCATTGGCAAGAACCTTCGGCTCAATCCTCTCCTGACCATCAACCACCAGGACACCGGGTATGGTGTTAGGAATCGTTGACGTCGATCGTGCAATATAAGTGTAAAAAGCTCGTCCTCCAGCACTGATAATATTCTCTTCATAATGTATCCTGGCACGACGTACAGCAGCTGTCAGGAAGTTACAGTGGAGCCTGTATCTCTTGTAGCACTCGCGCGAACAGTCCGCTGGTAGGAGCACCACAGTCGTCGCATCCGCCGGATGTCCCGACGGATGTTCCCAGATATCCAGGGTTTGCTGAGGCTACGTGTCGATGATGTCCTTCCAGTGGGGCTCATGGCCAAGAATGAGTCATGAACAGTGGATCAGAAGTGGCCATAAGCCGCAATAAGGTCGTCCATCATCAGGTAGTCGAGCGCTAAGACGGTGATGGTTTTGCTGAACTGATTGATAGTCCAGGTTGAAATAGCGGATACTCTAGCTCTGTGTCGTGAAAGGAGGCTGGTGCTGGACAGTGCACTGGAGTCCAAGAGCAATCGTGAGATGGTCACTGGATCCAATCGGCGGATGGAGAGTTACCGGGGTAGTCGCATCGGGCTCATTGGTAAAGACTAGGAGCGACGGTGTCTGTCCTGCTCTAAACCGGGTGGGGTGAGTAACGAGCTGCACCAAGTTGGTATCATTGAGTGTTGTGGCCAGATCTTCATCAATCCCGTTGACCCAACTGGGAGCCGTCAAACCACTTGATATCTGGAAAGTTAAAGATCCCAGCCAAGATCATGACGAACTCACCGATTGGCACTCTAAGCCACAGAGCCTCGACCAGTGCGGACATCAGGTCATGCAAGATCGTAGATTGGATCGTGGTGCCACGCAGTTGTTGGGGCCCAGTAGATGACAACACCGCCACCTCTATTTCGATCCTCGCGTTCGCGATCTCTCCAAGCAAGATTGTAGCCAGGTATGTCAACCAGGGTGTCTAGGATAGCGTGGTGGAGCCAGGTCTCGGCGATGACGATGAAAGTTGGTTTGGTGTTGGCTACGTCAACTTGGAGCAGATCTAGCTTTTTCTGAAGAGAGGCGATGTTGGTGTACAAGATGGAGATGGTTAGTGTTCTGTCTGCTACCTGGTGGCGTTTCCCTGCTTCTTGACGACGCAGGAAACACCACGTATGCAGCTGATTGTGAGCGAGTCATCGCTCCGTTCAGCCAGCTGCGCCCACAGATCTTCCAGTTCTTGCTTCTGAGCTGGTGTAAGGTCATTAACGATCTTAACACCAGAGAACGGTGGCCGCCGCAAAGCTTTAAGCATTTCCCTGGCGAGGTCCGGTGAGGAGAGAACGAGCTTGAGAGGCCTAGACTTTCCAGGGGCTCGTTGGCCTAAACGTGTCAGAGAGCGCAAATCATCTGGTGCAAACTCCGGTACCCAAGACCGCAGTGCTCCAATTGTTTGTTCCAGGTCCAACCGTTGCTTGTGTTCCTGGCCAGCCTCGTAAAACTCGACACCACCCAGAAGTAACACGTTGCATTCACGTCGACGACGGTCCTCCAATTCGGCAGAGATTTGAGTGAGACTGCGGGAGTCTGCTTTACGCAATTTTCGCAGTTCACTCTCAAGCGCTGCACATCTGGCCTCAAGCACGTCGATCTTGTTAGCGTGGGTGTTGACATCAACTTTCACATCAGCAAGATCCTTTTTTATGGGTCCAAGCGCCTTGTTTAGCTCGGCCGTATACGACTGTTTCATTTCTGCTACAATTGTTGTATTGTTTTCGGCCAGTAATTTTCTCATGTCCTCGATTGTAAGGCCAGTAGAAGCTGGTGGGGCTGGTGAAGCAAGAGCAAGAGCCGAGGGCATGGTGATCGCAGTAGAACAAGGAGAATCTGCGGGACCAAAAGAAAGAAGAGACTGACGTCGAAAAATCGAAGACACGTTCAAAGGGTCCAATGAGTAGTTGCACGATTAGTTCTGCAAGTCAATGATTTTACACTTTTCCATAAAGCAAGCTTTTGGCCACAATTGAGTGACTTGGAGGATTCGAATTTCCCGCCAGTTGTATAGTGACAGAAAAATCGGTTGGCAGCCCTGTAAGTGAGGTGACGTTTAGATCGGTACGTTCAGACACACTCACATAAAAATGTCAGCAAGACGGACTCGCAAGCACAGACAGACCTCACCGGGAAATCAAACTTTGTTTGCAAAACATCAAGGGGATGCCAAAGAATAGGTGTCAAAAAAAGGGGGATGTCAAAAAAAGGGCGATTAATCAGTGCCGGAAAAGTGTGCCAAAAGTCAAGTTAGAACGTAGCTGTCAAGCAAGATGTGAAGAACGCTCCAATTTCGTCGTCCCCCGAACATCGAATATGATGAGAGCACGTTGTCCAGGTTCAAAGGAAGATATCCAAATCATTAACCTTGTCTCGAGCCAAGAAAAACTCAAAACAAAATGCAAAGTGCACCGAAGTATCGCAAGGGACGTTTGTTCTGAACCAGTGCCTAGGAATTAGTACAATATTTATTACATAAATATTGTATATTTTTTCGATAAAATTAATATTTATTTTATATTAAATTTATAAAAGTTATTTCTACTTTATAAATAATTTATAAATGAGATATACGTAGAATATATACGAATATATTTTAAGTATATAAAATATATGTTGTAACGTGGCGTTTTGAAAACGGATCGGGAGTTTCAGAAAGAGACCAATCGGCTCATCATATCTAGCTCCGAAAGAGTTTTTTAAGAGACCAATCGGCTCATCATATCTAGCTCCGAAAGAGTTTTTTATGAGTGGGCATAATATGAGAAAAGCGTGGAGAGTAAAATGGGCTGTAATTTTCACTAACCAATCACTAATGCCCTCCGTTTTTTCTAGATACGGGAGGATAAATTTGTTCTTTTTTTTTCTGAATTGCGAAATCACTGGGGCGTACTCAGCAACCCAGGATGACCGGAGAACTTTCCCGTGGCCGGATCGACAGTGGTGCAGGGTCTGCGCTCACTGTTATCGACCAGGGTCGATAAGGGGGCAACCGCCCCAGGATCATCTTCCTGCAGGGGCCTGGGCGCGAGTCCAGGCCGGGA